>ML817874.1:31205-43028 GCA_009831015.1 Picea engelmannii | reverse complement strand
TGTACATACCATGTTTTCTCTACATATCTTGCATATCTACTTCTTAGAAGATAATATGTTCCAAGAGAAACTATACCTATGAAAGAACAATAAGATAAGGATTGCTATCACTATGACTACAAGTTAGACAATACACATGAAAGGATGAAGTACATCAACAACCCCTGGTAACAATTCATGTGGAAGTTATTACATAAGTAACAGCTACAAGATAAGCCAAAATCATAATCAATCTTGAAGAAACCTAGAAGAAGTAAAATCAGAAAGAAGTCAGCGATCAAGAGGAAATTGGAAAAAGACTTATGACACTTTGCAGAAGGCAAAAAGGATGCAGACAGAAGCGTGGACTCTATCAAATGGAGGGAGCCGATTATATATTTCCAATAGAAGAGCATGCATTCATGCATGAAGCAAGGATTAGGAGGGAGCTAATCCTAAATTATATGATCCATTGAAGATGATGAAGTATCTATCCATGGTAGCAACCATGAAAAGCAGCATGTGTTCAGTTTGACCATAGAAGAAGTCTTCTTCGAAAAGAAGCCTCAAAGTATCCCTGGTTGTCCATCCACATTCATGATCCTATGATGAAAGGAAGAAGTCGGAATCTTCAGGGCATGGAATCTATGGAAAACTCCATGGACCCAAGAGCTAAAGAGAAACACAAGGAAGAACATGAAGATTCCAAGAAAGAAAGAAAAGCCAGAACAACCAGTCATTGTATCACAAGACTACCAGCCTGATATGAACTCACTAAAAGCAATCAAGCAGAGGAACTGAAAGTTGTGATGAAAAACAGTGTATGGAAGACTTATGAATGAAAGCATTGCGAGATCCAGAACTAGAGGTTCTCCCAAATGGAGGGAGAAGACTATGATGATTGTTTCTTCCAGTAAACCAGACATACCTCTACATGAGCCATTATATCGTCCGCAATATCCATGGGTTGGAGTTTACATCAGATGAATGCAAAGACTATTCTCCAGAATAATTGAACAAAGAGAGTATGTAGAACAACCTCAAGGCTTTGAGGTATACCAGGAAAAGACCTTTGTATGCAGATGGAAGAAGACAACTTGGTGGAGAACCTCCAATGGACAACAGAGACATGGTGAAAACTCTCTATAACAGAGATATTGTATCAGAATGGTTACTCAAAAGTCCAGGATGAAGGATTGCCAATCCATGACAAACTCTCATGATAGCAGAAGAAGTACCACATGGATATGTTCCAGTTTGAGTCTTGCCACGATGTTATGAGCTAGCAAGAAACAAAAGAGATGAATTCAACTATGATATACTGTAATGATCAAAGTTATATGAAGCCTTCAGAAAACCAGTGTTCCAGAAAGACCGAAGTACATTGAGATCAAGCATTACATTCTCCGTGATGAAGTCCAAAAAAAGAGAAAGTGGTTCTCCAATATATATCTCCACAGATGAGCAGATAAGCAGACATTTTGGTAAAGCCTCTATCCAAGATGAAAGAGTTTGTGTACTCCAGTTGGAGCTCGTGGAAACGACTTCCTTATTTGGGAGAACTGATGTGTTATTGATTTATGGACAATCATTTTTCAGTTCGAAAAATGGTCCAGGATGAGCAATTCCTTTCCAGTTCGGAAAGTGGTTTGAGATTTCTGACAGACAGGCATTTTCCAGTTCAGAAAATGGTTCAGATCAAACGGTCATTTTCGTAATGAAAATGGTTCGATGGATTGTTGATGTACCATAGACAATGATTCCCCTTGTGGCCAGTCTGGGGGAATGGTCTAGGACAGTCTCTCTTCTTGACAGTCACTCTCAGTAGTGGTCAAGAAGACTGGTCTGCCTCGCCGGACAGACATTCTTATGAAGCTCACAGTTGTGAGTAGTTTCGAAGAATGGTTCGTTTTGGAGGATAGTGCGGGACAGTCATTTCCTTAGGAAATGGTCCGAACAGTCATTCCCTAGGGCAGATTCATTCTCTCCAGGTTTCACTTTGTTTAGTGTCGGAGGAATGGCCCAGATAGGTGAATGGTCCAGGTTCAGTAATCAGGGACAGGCATTCCCTAGGGCGGATTCATTCTCTCCAAGTTGCACTTTGTTTAGTGTCGGAGGAATGGCCCAGATAGGTGAATGGTCCAGGCTCAGAAATCGAGAGAGTTATTCAACCTTGCTTGAGAAGAATAGTCCAAATAGCTCATCATTGATGTTTTACCTTCTGAGGGCAGATGCTCTTCCAGATCTCACAGATGTGAGTGGAAGAATGGCCCAGATGATTCAGTTTATATCATAACAATGTTTTATGTGCAAGTTGACATCAGATGATATGATTATTATGGAGACTATATGTCTCTGGACAGTAGATGTATGCTATTGTGATGGATGTGTTCCACTGATTGTGACTATATGTCACTGATCAAGTATCTGTGTGCTACTTGGTGTGGTAGTGTATCACTAGATTGTAGTTGTGTACTACTATGGATAGACACAGTTGTGTTCTATTGAATGACATTGTTCTGATTTCCTTGAAGACTATCAGTAGTGTTGGAAATGATTATCAGCTAGACGGATGATCAATGGACAGAGATTTCCCAGACAGAAAATGGTCCAGGACATTTATTCTTCTAGGACATATGTCTGGATTAGAAGAATGGTTCTTGTGTCACTCTGTGGAGTGAGTGACTTATCCAGAATCATGTATGATTACTCAGATAGAGTATGGTTTCGAGAGATGATGCAGTTGATGACACTAATAGTGATGATGGTGCTCATGATCTAATCATGAGATAATCTATACGACTATGTTGATGCTACCAGGTGAATGGTATGTTTGTGCTCAAGACCATTACATTCAATACCTCCCTAGCTAGGAGGGAGTGTTGATATTATGGTAGTTGCGAGAGGTATTTACCTCCACGTGTAAACCTGACGAGAATAGAATATTTCGGGAAGCAAGAAGAAACCCTAATTAATTGGTTAATAACCCTAGAAGACAAGTCGGCTCAAGAGAATGACTTGTATTAGCTTATTAGCCAACAAGAGAAGAAGTCAGCTAAAGGAAATGTTATATACTAAAGAATTAGTACTCAGAATGAGAAGTCGGCCCAAGCAGTCTGCCAGAATTAGTATAAATACAGGAGGCCAGTCTTCATTCTGGCCAGTATTCTCAAAACTGCAGAAGTAGCACTTGTGTGCACTGCAGTTGGCCAGTTTGTGCGCAAGTTTGGAGGAGAGTTGTTGTTGCAGCTGTTGCAACTAGCAGATTTTGGTTTTGGCTTGGTCTCTCTCTTGGTTATGGTTTGGACTCTCTGATCAGCTCTTGTTACTCTTGCTTGGTGCGTTATCCTTGGAGAAAGGTGTGCCACCTTTGTTTGGCTATCCAGTCTAGGGTTTGCTTCCAGAATATTTCTCTATCAAGGTTAAGGTGCTCGGGGGTGGCTTTGGCCTATGGTTGGGTGACAATATTGCTATATTGTCTATGGTTAAACGAGAACATCCATTATATTCTAAGAAAGAGGAGCACAGTCTGCAAATAATGGTACGGCCCCTCCACAAGCACCCACAAACTACTGAAAATGCCCACGATTTGACAAATTGATACACCATCCTTCTTCCACAATGAATCCCAATGATAGATGTGAATGATCTCTCCAAGTTAATCGGCTAGGGTGGATTAGTCTCACCACTGAACCCAATCGCTCAAGGGTTTTAGTCCTAGAGCCAAAAAGCTTCAAGAGCTCTCCAAATCGATTTTGACAAAAAATAATCATGAATAATGAGAATGAGCTCCAATTTCACTTTAATACCCTTTTTACCTTTTCTGCTCCAATAAATAATTGCAAAGTAACTTTATAAAGTATCTCTTTAATATTTCCCCCAAAGTCACTTTATATCGTCTTTTAATTTATTTATTCAATATCACCTTTAAATGTTTTTTCGCTAGGCAACATTAAATAATTTAATTAATTAATTCCCTGGCACAGACTATAGCCTACAGGAATTAAGTAAGTTATTAAGTCCTCATGGACTCATCACTAGAAAAGGGACATTACAGTCCTCCCTTACCAAGATTGCTTGTCCTCAAGCAACTGCAAGTTAGAGTGCTGCAAAATCTGATCTTCTTCCCATAAAGCGTCCTCCACTGGAAAATCTCTCCACCTGATAAGATATTCTTTGATCACTATGTTCCCCAATTTCCTCTCCCTGACATCTAGAATCTCCTCAGGAACCAACAACAACTACCCTCCTCATCCAACAGGGGTAACTCTGCTGAAGAAATGACCCGTTGTCCCAGTGCCTTCTTGAGGCATGACACATGAAAAAAATTATGAATCTTGCTCCCCTCTAGTAGCTCAAGCTCATAAGTTACTTCCACAACTCATCGGATTATCTTGTAAGGACCATAAAAGCGTGGTTTCAACTTTTTTGCACCACTTTTTTTCAATGAAGATTGTCTGTAGGGTGGCAACCTCAAGAAGACCAAGTCTCCTACCTCAAAAATGCACTCAACCCTGTGTCTATCTGCATAAATCTTTTGTTGATTCTAGGTAGCCTACAGGTTATCCTTAAGGGTCTTAAGGATATCTTGGCTCTCCTATATCCAATCCTTGGCTTTGGGAGCCCTACTATCCCTAAATGCCAAATCCACAAATGAAGGAGCACCATAGCCATATAATGCTCAGAACGGGGTCATACCAATGGACATATGGTAAGTGGTATTGTAACAATATTCTTCGAGATGTAACCACTTAATCCATGCCTTCTGTTGTCCTGACACATAGTCATGGATACCCCTCAACCCATTTGTTCACAATCTCCGTCTGGCCATCTGTTTGAGGGTGATAACTGGTACTAGGCGTCAACTCTGTGGCAGCCAATCTGAACAACTCCTGCCAAAATGCACTGAGAAATATGGTGTCTTGATCATTGACAATGTACTTAGGCAACCCATGGAGTCTAAACACTTGCCTGAAAAACAGCGCTGCCACCTACAATGACTTATACTCTGATGAAATTGTGAAGAAGTGAACAAACTTGGTCAACCGATCAACAACTACGTAAATGAAATCATTGTCATGCACCTTCGATAGACCCGTGATGAAATCCATTGACACACTGTTAGCACAAATTTCTACCCTCCAATTGCTTTGATAAGCATGTTATAACAGCAATCAAAACTTGTCTAATTCAAGGAGGAAAGCCCCAGATTGTCACGGGCTAGACCCCTCTCTGTTTAGGCTAGTGTGTGCTAGCCTCAGGGGAGGAGTCCCTAAAGGTGATTTGTCATTGTCCTAAGTCTGATTTTCTGCGTTAAATGACAAAAAACAGTCGTTGTTATGTTTTGGACAGCGTGTTAAAACTGTCCAAAACAAGGGGAAAATATAGTTTGTTTGCTTGGAGGGATCCTGCAAGGTTAGCACATGAAATATAGACAAGAAATAGAGAAAGAAACTGCTCAAAAGATCAATATAAACCACAACGAACAGCAAGGAAAGAGACTAATCTAATTGCAAAAATTCACAAAATACCATCAAGAAACAAGGTTAGAACACAAACACAATTTATTTACTGATAGGGTTGCAAGAGGACTGGTTGTGCCACAATTGACAAGTACATAATCGGTACAATGATCACTTTGCTCAAAGAAGAGTAACTAGACTAAGAACGAGAGAGAATAATAAGAGAAGAACAGTATGCTAGTTGCTGCAATAATCCGACCAATAACCAATAAAGACCATCCAATATATAGGAGAGGAGTGTGAAGAAAATAGGAGTTAATGTGCATGAGAGAATAAGTGTGAGTGAGAAATTTAAGAATTAATGCGCATGACGGAGCAAGTGTGAGTGAGTAATGCGCATGGGTGAGTTATGAGTGAGAGTGTACGCGCATGGTGAGTTAAATAATGGCAAAAAAACATGGAGGATAATTTTAGCTTTCCAACAGATGTTAGATTGCTAAATTTGGCCAAGGGATGAGGGAGTTATGAGTTAAAAGAAAATTCACCCTATTTTTTAGGGATTTCCTAAAATTTAGGAATTTTGCATTTAACGGCAATTTAGGGAGAATTTTTAGAAACTAATTGCATGGAAATTGAGAGGAATAGAGTGAGAAAATTTAGTCTTGAGTGGCTAATCTTCCTCTAGAAAATGCCACCTCACCCATGCGCCACCTCTTTAGCTTAATTAATTCTCATTTAATGCATAATCCTTGGAAAATGTGCCCTTGGTCCATGATGCCATGTGGATGCCACATGTCGAAATATGAGCTTTTCACTTGGCACTGCTGCAGATGACGATGACTGCTAAAAACAAAAAATTCCAAAAATAGCCATCCAGTCCCAAAAATTTTAAACTTGTCGAAACTGACCAAAACTCTCCACAAATGCTCAGGATGACTGGGCGACCACCACCATATGTCTATTGTTAAAAATAAACACTGTGAAAAATAGAAAGTTGTCCTCATGTCCATGACTTTATATTCATTAGATCTGATTTCTCACAAGGATTTTGAATATGCAATCAAAATCGACATGCAAGCTATGGTGCTCAACCTGCTAAAAATAAAAATGTGACAAAACATGTTGGAAGAGGCCCAAAAGACTCAAAATGTTCCAAGGATTAATAATATGTGTTCAGAATCTAAATCTAGGGCCAAGAGCTCAAACTGTTAAAAATAGAAAGTTCTCGCATGTCACCCGGAAAAGTGTCATCGAGCCTAGAATCATGCAAGGACCATCCTTGTGTGCTCAGAATGGCTCCAAACTGTTAAGCCACCCACTCAAACCGTGTCTCCTAAAAAGTAGCAACACCTGTTGTATATAGACATCTCTCTCAAATGCATCGGAAACCATGCTAACTCTAACTCTGAACAAAATAACCATGTACTGATCATATACCTGCCTTTGATGGGAACCAACCTCCTGCTCAACACGAGTGCTAAATTGTAGGAGAATCTCAGAATGCCAGCCAAAATAGTGCATGTTGGCTCTTAACCCGCAAGATTTTCAAGGCTGAAAATCTAGGGGTTAACAGTTAACACACACTCTCCCACTTTTGTTCCGGAATGGGAAGAGGATGCAATAATCCAGCTAGATGAGTATGCTCTAACTTGATCTGTTGACAAGTCATTCATTCCCATACATGTCGCAACACATCACCCTTTAGGCCCTTCCATGAGAACCCCTCTCGGATCTGCCTGTACGATTTGAAGTATCATAGCCATATAATGCTTGGAACGGGGTCATACCAATGGACATATGGTAAGTGGTATCGTAACAATGTTCTCCCAGATGTAACCACTTAATCCATGCCTTCTATTGTCCCGACATAATGTTACACAAATACCCCTCAACCCATTTGTTCATAATCTCCATCTGGCCATCCGTCTGAGGGTGAGAACTAGTATTAGGCGTCAACTCTATGCCGACCAATTTGAACAGCTCCTACCAAAATGCACTGAGAAATTTGTCTCGATCACTGACAATGTACTTAGGCAACCCATGGAATCTAAACACCTCCCTGAAAAACAGCTCTACCACCTGCAATGCCTTATACTCTGATGAAATTGCAAAGAAGTGAGTGAACTTGGTCAACTGATCAACAACTACGTAAATGCACCTTCAGTAGACCCGTGATGAAATCCATTTACACACTCTCTCACTTTTTTTCCGGAATGGGTAGAGGCTGCGTAATCATGTTGGATGAGTATGCTTTGCCTTGTTCTACTGACAATTCATGCATTCCCTCACATGTCACAACACATTGTTCTTTAGGCCCTTCCATGAGAACCTCTCTCGAATCTACCTGTAGGATTTGAAGTATCCAAGATGCCCTGACAATGGTGTATCATGACTAGCCCTCATAATCTTTTCCTTAAGTGTGAACTCAGGAACTAAATATATACGATCCTTGTAGAAGATAATGACATTCACCACTTTGTACCCCATCCTGAATGTGACCATCCATCAACTGACAAGCAAACTTATTCTTGGAACATTCCACCAGAAGGTGGGACTTCCAATCAGCTGAAACCTCTATAAGGGAACATGCAGCCGGTTCCCTGGAAAGGGCATCAGGAATCTTGTGAATACACATCCTCGTAGTTTTATTTTATTCCAGATCTGGTTTCAAGTTTTATTTTTATTTTCTGGTTAACATAGAAGAAAATTACAGCCCATTAAATATTATTCTTTGCTGTAATAAATTTTGGGTTTTGACCCTGGGGGAATTGAACCCCAATTCTGCAAAAGCCACCAGGAAATAAATTTTGCAGCAGATCTTAAGGCTCTAGGGAACAATATTCATTACTACTTTGTTGCCCTATCCTCTAAACCCACAGATCTATTGATCTAGTGTATTTTTATACTTGTGGGAGGCCTCAAAAGGCCATTTTCCTTGTTGGTTTTCTGCGTTTCATTCATTTTTACAGGTCTGATATAACGGGACAGCAAGGAAATATCTTATCTCCGGCCACTTCATCCAAGGTACACACATTACAAATCTTTCGTAAAGTGGTAAGGACATTTACCCCTATCTCTTTTGCATTACTTAGCCAATATTTTGAAGATTTGGGGTAAGTTAGCTTGTTGATTTGTTACTTTGTTTTTTTGAATTATTTACTAAGTCCAAAAGGTCTTGAAACAATTAACTCCTACCTTCACCTAGTGTTCTATGTTTAGGCACTGGTCTTAAGATTTTTTGAGGTGAAGTAATAGTTTGCAGGAAGCCTCCCAGAGCCTCTTAGCATCGGAGTTTGGCTCGAACGGGAAAGGATAGGTAATGTGGTGACATTGGGAACCTATCCCCTGTGTTGTTTCCATAGCAGACTACGAACCTTGGTGGTCTGCTAGTTTGGACAGTAAAAGCACCCATCTCCATCCTGGATGTGCTTATGCAAAAAGGACTCCAACTTGTCAATGTACATCCCAAACAATGTGAGAGACAGAGGAAAACCTTGTTTGACCCCAATGGTGCTCCTGATAAAATCTGGTATCTCGTTTGTTGTGCATAGATGACCAAGAACAAACTCGTATAAGCACATGATGGCTAACAATAAGGTCTCTAAGATGCCAATGTCTCTAAGTCTCTCGAACAAAGCCACCCTGGGGACGAAATCAAAAGCTTTCCGAAAGTCCACAAAACAACTGTAAACTTTGAAGAGCAATGCCATGCCTCCCCAATGATGGCCCCAAGTGTGAGGAAGCGATCAATGGTTTGGTGCTCAGGTTGTAAGCTAACCTGCCCTATGGCTCTAAGTTGCCTCCTCTCAAGTTCTCCAGAGAGCTTCAAATGGAGGACTATAGCATGGAGTTTGGAAAACATGTGGCCAACCATGATCGTCCTGTAGTTGTTGGGATCCATTCTAGAGCCCGATTTGTGGATATAGTGAACAATGTGATGTGTCTAAGATTGTGGAAAACCCATACAGACCACATGGTTGAATAAGTCAGCTAGATGGTTTTCCATAGTGTGAAGACCCTGCTTGAAGTGTTCTTCCTGTAACCCTTCCTCATTCGCTGCTTTGCTAGTGTTCATCATCCAAACGGCGTCCCGGATATCTCGGTATGAAAATAGGTAGCAAGAAGGGGGGGGAGAGGTGAACTGGATTAGGGGCTGCCCAGGAACATCGTAAAGGGAGGAGGTATGGGTGAACATGGATTTAGGATCGGGAGGAAGGGGAGAGTGGCAAGGAAAGAAGGTACGCCAAAAGTTCTTAGGGGAGCAAATAAGGATAGCACACAAGTCACGTCTACTTTGGGAAATGAAGAGGCACTTCTTATAGAGAATATCTCAAATACCAATATAACTAGGAATCCTAGGTAATAGAACATAACACTATCAATGTTCCAGTTCGACAGTCGTACAGAATTTCTCATCTGCAAATGCTTTCATGCATCATTTACAAAGTAAAAATCAAACTGTTGGTAGACCAGAAATAAAAAATACCACCATCAAGACAGCAAGGATGTAATTTTGGTTTAAGAATGACAGTTGTGTAGAAGGTATATTAAATTCCTTATCTAGAAAAGTATGAGACAAATAAATTACCTGATCCGTGATAGGGCACCTAAAAGTTGTGCAACGAGGTCCAACAGGAGTCCACGCAGGTCAACCAATGAAGGATATTCAGTTTGGCTCACAACTCTGCAATAAATTACAATAGTGAGATGACAGCAATAAACACTGGAAAGCATCAAGTTCCACATGTACTATCACATTGGCCTTCAACCTTTTAATGCTACTGCCAACCTCACTATCATCTCATACTAAACAAAATTACCAAGTTCTGTCCTAAAAGATAAATGAGATGGATTTATGATCTATTTAGAACCTTTTCTTCTAAAATCCTTAATATCAAATAGCTTTTTACCATTAAAAAAATCACATTAGGATCAGGACATTCCAAAAAAGGCTACTACTAGAAAGAACAGAAGTTACAAGCATTTCAAATTAATTTTAACCAGTACACAGACTTGCTAACATATGGAACCAGTCAGTTCATTGCTACAACAAAAACACACTATATTTAAACCTTGGCGATTATATCTCAAAAAAAAACTAAAGCTTAAGACTAGCCTACGTAAAACTGTAGTTACAGAAACAAAAGAAATTTAACATGTTTTACATTGCCCATTGCTAAAAGAACGACGAAAAACAAAATAAACACTGAACTGAAAGATTAACATGTACGTGAGAGGAAATATCTTGTAACCAACCAATCATGCATCAAAAAGTCACAGAAAAACAAGACAAAATATGTAACCAACCAATCATGCATCAAAAAGTCACAGAAAAACAAGACAAAATATAACAAGGATTATGGAACATGGATCCCCAATCCCACGTCCAGATGTGTGTCTGTGTGTGTTCCACTCACAACAAAATCATGTATATATGTGTGTTGGCATAGATATTTACATGTGTGTATTGCACATAAACATATACATATATATTACAATTGTTTGTATTCATGCTCTGACACACACTTCGACTATAGTACAAAATAATTCTCTATAATGTAAACACTTATCAGAAAGCATAGAAAGACATTTCTGGCAATGTCAATGTATTTGTTCTAAAAGAGATAATAAGGAAGGCAGAGCTTTCTCCTCTCCTGCCCACAGCCAGGGCTCTGCTCAGTTCCAAGATGGACATTCCCACAGCTGCAATCATGCATGGGAAGACATCATCTGCACCTAGTGTTCTAGCCACCACCACCTTGAATGTGCAGGCTTCTGCATGTGCCCTTGGAAATCAGTTGAAGGGTCTTCCCTCTCCCCTTGTCAGGGGATCAAAACATGCCCCCGGAGGGCCAAGTAAAACCAACATTTATTTCAAGGAAAGAAAGAAAGAAAGTATTTTTAACGTCCACGAGGCTAAAAATAGCCTATGGGACAGATTGTTTTTCCATCTGGCTTTTGTATTCGGCCCTTTTCCTGTGAAGTTTTACAATAACCGCTCCCAGCTTCTCAACAAACTCTTCGCTGAATAGATTATCCCAAGAACTAGCTGCCAGAATACCTGCATAATTTTCCCTGCTGTCTTTTAAGGCTTCACATTCTAAAATGAAATGTTTTTCTGTTTCCACTTTTCCGGAAGAGCACAAAATACATACTCTTTTCTCCCACATTTCTTTTGGCCTTTTCCAGCGCCCTGTTTCACAACGGAGTTGATGAGAATTAGTCCTTAATTGAGCAACAAGAATTTTAGATCTCCAAGAAATATTGGCCCCTATGTACGCCTTTTGCTGATGGTTATGAGTGGGGTTAAACTCTTCAATGTAGTACTTCTTCTTTCTCCCTAGCTCTTTCTCCCAAGTACGTTTGTGGAACTTATCCATAA
>ML817874.1:16572-30925 GCA_009831015.1 Picea engelmannii | reverse complement strand
GAAGCCTTATAACGAACTTGCCCAAATGGATACCGTCACCCCCTTGCAAATTTAGCCACTCTTCAAGCTTGTCAATATATAACCCAAAAAGGGTAGGAGACAATGGGCAACCTTGCTTGACCCCGATATCGCTTCTAAAACTTCCAGAAATGTCTGCTGAAGTTCTAATTTTGACTTTCACCTCTTCATACAGCCTATGCACAGCTACTCTCAAATGCCTAGGAACCTCGAGTTCCTCCATTCTGCCCCAAAGCTTATCCCTAGGAACCGTGTCAAAGGCTTTTCTGAAATCAACAAAGCAGCAAAAAACTTCTTCCTTTTTTTCCCAAACTTTTTCAATGATGTGCCTTAAAGTTATGTAATGATCAACTGTGGAGTGTTTAGGTCTAAAACCTGCTTGCCCTTTCGCACGTTTATCTCTTTCTTCTGCCCACTTGCTGATTTTCTTTTCTAACATGCTACCAAATAACTTTGCAAACAAGGGGTTTATCATTATGGTTCTATAATTGGAGGGATTATTGACGTCACCACTCTTGAAAAGAGGTATTGCCGTACTAGTTGTCCAATCTGTGGGGAACCCCCACTGTATGATGTTGTTGAAAATTTTTGTGATGTGAGGTGGAAGAATTTTTAAGCCCCACTTTAGATACTCTGCTTGGAGTTCATCTAGGTCTTTTGCTTTTCCAGCGCCCAACCTCTTGATACCCATCTCTATCTCTTGCACCGTGAAGAGTTTTTTGTCTATGTTGACCAAGGGAGGAGGGTCAACCTTGGGATCCTACTCATACAATTGTCTTGCATAGTCGAACCATTTAGAAGCATGTTGTTTTCAGTTTGCACCTTTTTCGGTTGGAGCTCCTTCCAGAACAGTTTGGGTTTATTTTTCCCAAGGAATATTAGTTCTCTCCTCGAAACCATGAAATCAGCCTTTTTCTTTCTTACTATATGCTTGTAAGCTTTGAGCTTTATGTTATCCTTGTCTGATTCCTTCCACCTTCTCCTTTGCCTTTTTGCATTCCTCGTCAAACCAAGCATTAACCAGAAAACAATTTGTTTCAGACCTCTTAATTTTTGCTCTTTTGCACTCGGCAAGTGCACTTTAAATTAAATGTGTTAATCTGTGACTATGAAGGCCATGAAATGAGATTTCCTCCTTTTCGAAGAGCCTCTCTAACGTTTTTTTGAAGGTATTACAATTCTCTGGAGTCAAAAGAATTCTGCCATTTGGAGGATTTTGTTGGACACACTAAGTTTTTTACCCTAATTGCTTCTTTCTGGTCCAAGAGAAACTCAAATATATTGGCTTGTGATCTGATTTTAAGTCCCAAATTTGATCTCCAATCGGCACTTCCTCCATTTTCCCACACAAACTATGCGAGCAAATTGCATAATCTACTACACTTGCTCCATTGTAAGTATTGCAAGTGAAATTGCCGGACTTTTCCCATCTAGTCAAACCATTACAAATGACTAAATCGAAAGCCCCACATAGCGTAAGCAATTGTTCTCCAAAGAGATTGCAGCCTTTATCCTCTGAAATTCGTTCCCCCTGATGATTACTCTCTTCTATAAGACAGATAGGGTCACCGTCTTCTTTGCAACAAAGAATGCTAGCTTGTTCACCTGCAGTTCTAGCATTGAAATCCCCCACTATAAGGACTTCACCTAGCTGAGAATATATTGCAATATCTGTCTTTAGGGCTGCAAAGGGGTCTTTGTGGTCAAGCCCTCTACTTTTGTAGATTTTTGAAACTTGCGGGGCAAAATAGCATGCTGCAATTCTGATGTGATTTCCATTTTCTGATATTTTAAGTCAAACAAATTGCTTATTTGGGTCTTCTTTTTCTAGCTGAATGAAACGACCTTCTTTTTCTCTTACTAATACCATGATACCCCCGTGCCCTTTGCCATTCCCTGCTACCTTGTTCCACACTGCTATCTTCCAATACGCTTCAAACAAAGGTGTCTTGCACCCTTCATGCTCATGTGTTTTTATGAGGCAAATTATGTCTCTATCTTCTGCAATAGGCCCTAACCCAGGTCCTCGTCTCCATGGGTAACCCCTGGAGTTCCAACAAAACTAATCTTAAGGAAACCTGGGTATGACTTGGTTGCTATTTGTTTTGACATACAAGACTCACAGTTGAGTCTTTGTCCCTACTTGCCCATACTGACCTTGCTTCCTCATTTCTTGCTGAAGAGTTTGCTACCTCTTCTTTGTTATCGTTTTGCTGCCTTGTTTTGGAAGGAGGTCCAAATTACGCTATCACATCTTTACCTTTAAACCCCACAGATCTGGTCTTGATGCTGGGCCATTAGTCCCTTCCCCTCCTTCCTCCACAACCTCCTGCATGAAAAAGGCACTGGTAATCCCAAACATTGTTCTGAAAACTGAGTGGGTTCAGCAGGAGATTGAGTTTCTCAAGAACCACAATGCAATCTGCAGATTTAACACTCTATGGCATGTTATTGCGCAATTTGTACTTTGATCAAAGGAAAGGGTAAAAGAGAACAAATTGGCGTAACTAGAGACTATCCTATCATTGTCACCTCAATAGAATGTCTCTTTTTATTTAAGGTGGTAGGCCCAGGGGAGACGTCCCCGGTGACCTGGGGGTTTGAGAAGGCACAGTCAAAATGGCTAGATAAAGATCCCCTCACACAAGTCACCATCAATCAGAAAGTCTGGTTTTATAACCAATGAAAAGATAATATGTCAAAGTGTACCTGCCCGGAACAAAGCAACAAGAAACTATATATATTTGCAAGTACACTTGCTAGTTAGCACTTCATAAAACCATAGACTTTCTCAATAAAAGCAATGGGCTGATAATAATGAAGTAAACAGCAATATTTATAAGGCAATACTTCACATTAAATGCCTTGAAATAGCTTCAAAATGACTAAGAATCATTAACCATTGAAATCATAATACTAGCATTTGTTAGAAGCAAACAAGACAATGTATAAATCAGCGTTTTCAACTGCTTTTAGAAGCTTTTAATGCTGCATTTAATGGTTGTAGCTTACTTTAGTAACAGCAGCAATATTGTTAGTAGGTTAGGCTTTCCTAGGGTTAGAAATGGTTAGTAGGATGCTCAAAGAATAGGTTTTGATAGTTGCTTTGATCAATTACTCAAAAGAGGACTTAGACGAGTGCTTTTAAGGCAAAATGGAGTCAATAATGCAGCAGCAAATGTTGAAGTAAAATAATGATAATAGAGAGTCAAAGACAAGAGGGAATGATAGATTGGAGTGTTGGTAACCCAAGGCTCCAATTATCAAACCCTAGGGGAAACTAGCTACTAAGGTGTAAGTAACCCTAGCCCATAGTAGATTTCCTCCCTCTTTAACTCAATGATGCAGCAAAAATCGGCTAAGATGAAGCAATGGATACTAAGGTGTTACAATGGCAAGGCCTTAGCACATGCTTCAAGAAAAATGGCCTTTTGACAAGATCTAGTAGGTGAAATCTTTTGAAGCTAGGACAATAACATGTGCTAGTCTTCCTAGGGTTTTATCAAGCAATTTCATAATCTTAAAAGTAAATGCAAGATGAATAAAACTATAACCATTCAATCAAGAAGAATTGCAGAAATACCACTTACATACATCAAGAATTCATCAAGAAGAACCCTAGTTGAACACATCCACCAAGAACTTTGCCAAAATAATCCAAATTTAACCTTCTTCAACAAGTGCGCCTAAAATTTCAGCCAACAAAACCCTAAGGAGGGCGCAAATTTCAGTCCTCACAAGTCTGAGTCCAAGATGATGAAAAATAAGGGTGATTATCCCCTTATTTATACAGTTACAAAGACCAGAATTAGGTCAAAAGGGTCGACATGGCCTGTTACAGATAATATCCAGTTTTTACATTAAATGTCATAATTAAACCCTAAAATAAGTTGTAAAGGTGATGTCATGCCCTCTTCTTGGGATCTCCTCCCAATGACACATCACAACTACAACTCAACCTCCAACTCAATCTTTAGTGCCACTATCTCCTAGTGAACAAAGAAAGAGGGTGAGTTGACTCAAAACATGTCCCCCACATGTTTCCTAAAAAATAGGAGTGTTGATTTGTTTGTCTTTATTCACCTTTTTCGAGTAAAATTGACTTCTTATTGCGAAAAAATCAATAATCTCTCGAAAAGGAGGCACAAGGCTATAAGGGTTATTCTGGCTTAGAAAACGACGCCCCCCAAGGCATACAACGCCTCCTGGTACCACCTTTTTATTATTACATCAAATTATAAGGTAAAAATCTTCTTTTGCGGAATATTTTACGACATTAAAATAACTAAAAAATCCTAGAGGGACCTAGTGCATGTCCATAAGACTTTATACAAATGACTAGCATGGTAATATACATTAAACACTAGACTTAGACAACACACACTAAGGCCTAACCATTAGTACACACTCCAAATTTGGAGGTAGTGAGTGAAAAAACTTAGAAATTATTACTCGTTGAAGAGCAAGATATAATTAACAAGTGAAAAAAAACACTCTAGAGTATGCATTGATGATCAAGTCTTAGGGAGCTAAAACTTTTACATTAGAGAGGCATCATGCTAGCTCATTTTATTACAATTCTCCCCATGGGGGTGAAATATCCCAAATCCAGCGGATCTGGATATCTATTGTTGAACTAGTGTTCTGACTCTCGGATTTGATACTCTAGGGGTTTCTGGATGCATTTTAATTAATTGTTTAACATGCTTGGTGATTTTTGCATGTATGTGTCATACAAATAAGGTTTGAACATATATATGAAGCATGTGAAGTAATTAACCAACACAATCTCAATAGCATGTATTATATGGAAAAAGCAGGAAATACAACTGATATGCACAAAGAAAAGAAATAATCATCAGCTAGATCTCGTGAATCATCACTGGAATACAATGCGAATAATACAAAATACTCATGAACAAAAGATGTGGATAGATCTCCACAAGCACGGATAGATCGACAAAACGCAGTTCCGGAAACTCACAGCAACTACTACAAATGCTGGAAAACTCGCCCGATCCACCTGGAAATTGTCCCAAATTGAACGCCCTGGCCTCTAGGCTCCTCCTGATAATTGTCGAACCAAAGATCTGACCCTTGAAGCTTTGGATGAACCCCAGATGACATCCCCTGGGGGGTTGCGCACCTCCTAGGCTCTAGGAGTGCGCCCTAGTGATTCCACCAGCGGAATCCACTAATATCTGTCTCGAAATGTGCGCCCCTCCTCTGTACTGGGTTGGAAGGGTTTCCTCTAATCTAATCCGGAAAGCCCCTTGGAACCCCAAACGTCCCTCTTCAAGAGTTGTGCACTTCCTAGCTATCTAACACGCCTTGGTAGATTTCACCGTCAGAATCTGATGACTGGTGGCTCAAAAGATGTGCCCTGGCTGATCCTCAACTAGGTCGAAAGGAATCGACGAGATAAACCCTAGTCTCGTGCAGCTACACAAAACCCTCTCTAACCCTTGCGCCCTCGCTGGATGCACTGCGCAATCTCTACAATAGATCTGAATACTCCTAAACTAGCACGGTGAAATACCTAGATGGTATCTCCGATAGGCTAGGGTGTGTCTTCCAACACCGAAACCAATCTGGGCCGTGGTTTCCTCCAGAAATCCACAAAACATCAAAGAGGTTGACTTCCTCCTCTGGAAACTGTTCTCAACATCAAATCATAACATAATGAGGAATTAGGTTGAATTCCTCTTCTTATACCTTCCCCGATCTAATTTGTCGTTGACATAACTTAAGCTTGGTGACTTATTCCTAAGTTGTGAATGATTAATTAATTAAGTCACTTGAAAACCCCTTTTTCTTCTATTTCTCCGTTCACTTTGGATTAAGTGACTTTTCCTATGCTTTTTAGCTTAATTACTCGTTTAGCCACTTATTCACCCTTATTTCTTCTTTTTCCTCCTTAATGTCACTTTCAGGTTAGACTTTGTTGACTCAGACCTCCTGAAGTGACTCTAACCGCATAATAAGGGAATCCAAAAATGGGGACATGACAGTCCTCCCTTCCCAAAGATTGCTTGTCCTCAAGAAATTCCGTTAAAACCCGACACTCCGCCAACTAAACCCAAATGACACTGAACATGATACCTGGGTCCCAAACCCACCTGGAAGATGTGAAGCATCCTTCTCTCAACTCAATGTTCGGTGAGGTACTGGCATAAAAGGTCTCCGTCTGAATGTCACTGATGGGTAGAGCAACATGGTACTGCAAAAACTCGATCAACCCATCAACAAATCGCTCTACTAGGGAGCCACTCTCACGCATCTCATGAGAGAACTCCTAAAAGTAACACTAGGCCTCCATATAAAATGATCCTGACTTCCATGACCACTCCAAGCCAAACATGGCCTCCTCCAACTGAACATCCTACCGCCAAAGTGAGGAGCTACAAGACCTCAGCGAATCACTAAAAAGTGAAATGGTCTCTTCAAAATTGTGAAATATCCCTGATCCAGCTAATCTGGATATCTACTGTTGATCTAGTGTTCTGTCTCACAGATCTGATACACTAGGGGTTTTGGGATGAGTTTTATCTTCAGATCTGATACTTTGGGGGTTTATGGATGCGTTTTAGTTATGTGCTTGAGATGTTTTGTGATTTTCGCATGTGCATGTTATACATTATGGTTTAAACAGTATATATATGATGCACGCGGAAATAAGGAACAACAACCGCCCAATAATATGTATTATGAGATTTAAGCAGGGAAATACAATGAAATACAGGAAATATAGAAAATAGTCATCAGTTAGATCTCATGGATCGTCACTGGAATACAAGCAAATAACAAAAAATACCCATGACCAGAAGATAAGGGCAGATCTGATGCATGCACGGATAGATCGGCAAAATCGACGGTTCCAAAGAAGCATGGTAACCGCTACAAACTGGAAAGCTCATCCGTAAGGCTATAACCGTCGGAATGAGCTGGAAATTGTCTCAATAGAAGCGCCCTGGCCTCTAGAATGATCCCAGTGACTGTCGGATGGAAGATTTGTCCTATGATGCTCCATATCTCATCCCCTGGGGGTCTGCGCACCTCCTGGGCTCTCTGGATGCACCCAAATGATTCCACCAACAGAATCGGATGCTATATGACTCAAAATGTTCGGCCAGGCAAATGCGGAACTGGGTTGGAAGGGTTTCCCCAGATCTGCTATGATGCTTCGTCTATAACCCCAACTGTCCTTCCACAAGAGTTGCACCCTGGATGGCTGAATTTTGTGCTCTGGGGGATTCCACCGTCAGAATCTGATGGTAGGTGGCTCAATCTATGCGCCCTAGCTGGATCTCAACTGGGTCGGAAGGAAGCTGCAATTCGAGCTCTGGTCTCATGCAGCTACACAAACCCTCTATCTAACCTTGCGCCCTCACTAGTTCAGTTGTGCAACACTGCAAACTGGATACTCCTAAATCGCATGGTGAAATACGTGGATGGTATCTCTAATGGGCTAGGGTGTGTATCTCAACACCGAAACCGATCAATAGTGGTGGTTTCCTCCAAAAATCCACAAAACAGTAGAAGTCGAATCTCCTCCTCCTCTGGGAACTCTCAACATCAAATCATAACATAGCATAATGAGGAATTAAGTCGAATTCCTCCCTTTATACTCGTCTCGATCTAATTCACCATTGACCTCACTTAAGCTAGGCGCTTTTCCTCCTAAGTTGAGTAATTAATTTATTAAGTACCCCCTTAACACCTTTTCGTTCTATTTCTCTGTTGACTTAGGCTTAAGTGACTTTTCCTATGTTTTTTGGCTTAATTCATCATTTAGCCATCAATTCTCCCTTATTTCTCCTCTCATTCCATGTTTGTACCTGACTATAGTCTACGGGAACAAATAGACTACTAAGTCACTCCCTGCTGGCCTAGTCTTGGGAACGAGACATCACAGTCCTCCCTTCCCGAGATTGCTTGTGCTCAAGCAAAATCAATCCTGGGTGCTGCAAAATATGCTCCCCCTCCCACGTGGCATTCTCCACTGGAAGTCCCCTCCATCTAACCAAGCACTCCCTGATGACCCTGTTCCGCAACCTGTGCTCTCTCTGCTCGAGCACCTCCTCTAGCACTAACTCCAACTGGCCCTCCTCATCTAAGGGTGGCAACTCCTCTTAAGTGTTGATCTGTTGTCCCAATGCCTTTTTAAGGCAAGAAACGTGAAAGACATTATGAATCTTGCTACCCTCTGGTAGCTCTAGCTCGTATGCCACGTTGCCTACCCTCCTGATGACTCTGTATGGCCCATAAAATCTCGACTTCAGTTTCTCTGCTCTGCTCCTCTTCAAGGAGGACTATCGATATGGCTGCAACCACAGCAAAACCAAGTCCCCAACCTCGAAACTACACTCGACCCTATGCCTATCTGCATAGATCTTTTGCTGGTTATGTGCTTCCTGTAAGTTTTCCTTCACTGCCCGCAGAATCCTTTGGCTCTCCTCCACCCAATATTTGGCCATCGGGACCCTACTATCCCCAAATACAGTCTCCACAAAAGTGGATGCATCGTATCCATACAATGCTCTAAATGGTGACATCCTGATAGACATATGGTGAGTCGTGTTGTAACAGTACTCACCCATGTGCAACCACCTCACCCATGTGCGTTGTTGTCCTCCCACATAGTTCCTCGAATACCCCTCCACACATTAGTTGACAATCTTTGTCTGTCCATCTGTCTGTGGGTGGTAGTTGGTACTCATGGCTAGCTCTGTGCCTGTCAACCGAAACAGCTCCTGCCAAAATGTGTTAATGAAGCGCCCATCTCTATCACTGACTATCTGCTTGGGTAGGCCATGCAATCTGAATACCTCTTTGAAAAACAACTTTGCTACCTGTATGGCCTTGTAGTCTGTGGGTATGGCAAAGAAATGTGCAAATTTGGTCAACCTGTTGACCACCACAAATATACAGTCCTTGCCCTGCACTTGAGAAAGACCTGTGATGAAATCCATAGAAATCTCTCTCGTTTATGCTCCGGAATGGGTAGAGGCTAAAGTAACCCTGCTGGGTGTGTCTACTCTGACTTGTTCTGCTGACAAGTCATGCACTCCTAGATGTGCTTCAATACATCATCCTTGAGACCCTTCCACGAGAATCTCTCCTTGATCTGCCTGTAATTTTTTAAGTACCCCTAGTGCCCTGCTGCAGGCGAAACATGACACACCTTCAGAATCTTCCCCTTTAAGGAAGATTCTGGAACCAAGTAGATCTGGTCCTTGTAGAAAATGACGTCATCTAGTACCTGGTATCTATCATCAACCACATGTCCATCCATCACCTCACAAGCAAATTTGTTTTTGGAGTATTCCACCAGTGCAAATGTCCATCATCGAACACCCTGGTGGCCTCCTGGACAAGGCAGTTGCTACAACATTCATTTTTCCCTTGACATACTTAATGTCAAAGTCAAAGGCTTGGATCTTCGAGACCCACTTCAGTTGTCTCTCACCGAGGTCTTTCTGATCCAAGAAATACTTGAGACTTTTGTGATCAATCTTCACTACAAATCTGCTACCCACCAGATACTGCCTGAATTTGGTTAAGGTGTGCATGATTGCTAGCATTTCCTTGTTGTAAATAGGATAGAGTCTCTCCTACTCGTTGAGCTTTCTGCTCTCAAATACAATGGGGTGGCCTCCCTGCATCAACACTGCTCCAATCCCCACCCCTGATGTGTCGCACTCCAAGACGAACGGATGCGAGAAGTCCGGAAGGGCTAGAACAGGGTATGTGCTCATAACCTCCTTCATCTTCTCATATGTCTGTTGTGACTCCTTTGTCCACTGAAAGGCACCCTTCTTGGTCAAATCTGTGAGTGGTGCTTCTAACTACGAAAAACCCCTGACAAACCTCCTATAATACTGCACAGCCCAAAAAGACTCTTCAACTCTGTCAAATTCCTGGGTGTTGGCCAATCCAAAATGGCTATGATCTTCTCATGATGTACCTGATCCCCCTGAGCACTGATGATGTGGCCCAAGTAAAGCAACTCTGTCATCCCAAACTCACACTTGGACACTTTGGCATAGAGTGACTGTGCATCCATGATGCTCAACACCTCCTCCAAGTGCCCCATATGCTCCTGCCATGTCTTGTTGTAGACCAAAATGTCATCGAAGAAAACCAAAATTGATTTCCTCAACTGCCCCCTGAATATGTGGTTCATGCAAAACTGGAATGTAGTTGGTGCATTGGTTAGCCCGAATGGCATAACCATAAACTCGAAATGGCCAAAATGGCACTGAATTGTCGTCTTCCCTATGTCCTGCTCTTTGATGTTGATCTGATGATATCCAGAGCGTAGATCAATCTTCGAGAAGAAAACTACCCCATGCAGCTCATCCATCAACTCGTCAATGCGAGGGATAGGATACTTGTTCTAGATGGTTTTCTTATTCAAGGCCCAATAATCAATGCACATCCTCATGGTACCATCCTTCTTCAGGACTAAGACAACTGAAGAGGCGAACAGACTGCTACTAGGTCTGATGTGTCCCATCGCCAGTAATTCCTTGATTGCTTTTTCTATCTCATCCTTGAACCTCTTAGGATGACAATAGGGGGGGTGATCATGGGTTTGGCCTCCTCCTCCAACTCAATGGTGTGCTCAAATCCCCTGTCCGACAGTCTCCTTTGTGGAATCAAACCAAAAACCTGTTAATGTCGTCCCAACAAGTTCATGATCTCTGTTTGATACTGCTCTCGACCCTCGGAGTCCTTCCGTGTAGTGATCAAGCACTCTGCGAAAAATGTTGCCTCCCCATGCCTGAAGATCCTCTCCATCCTCTTGGCTGAGACTGTCCGGGGTGCTCCTGTCGACATGCCCCTCAGGACAACCCTCTTCCCGTCACTGTCTTTGAACCCCATCTCCAAGGTCTGGTAGTTGGTGGTGACTTTACCCAAGGTGATCAACCACCGGTCTCCCAAAACCACATCTGTCTGATAGGTCAACCACAAAATGTATCTCTCACGGTGTCGTTGCCTAACTTGATCTCCAAGTCCGAAACTCTGTCTAGACACTCCACTATATGGCCATCTTCTACTGCGACATCAAATCCCTCAAACTCCTCTATCTAAAGGGTTCGTCTCGATACCAATGAAGAGTCAATGAAACTGTGGGTGACCCCACCATCTATCATGGTGATTGCCCATTGTCCTTCAATAGTCCTTCTGATCTGAAGGGTGTCGTACCTGTGAACACCAGAAAGGTTCGCTATGACTCCTCCCTTTGTTGGTTTTCGTCTGCTAGCCTGCTTAGACAGCTATGGAACTAACGGTGGGTGGGCCCTTGCCGGTGTCGATGGTCTATGGGGAGGTTGCTCCTCCACCTACTCTAACTCCTCCACTAAGTTGGTGGATCCACTATCCTGCTCCTCCTCCTCACTGTCCACATTGTCTGTTGCCACCTCAATATAGTGAATCTCTCCCTTGCCCATGCACCTATGGCCTGGGACCCAAGGATCTCTGCAATTGAAGCAAAGCTTCTTCCTCATAATCTCTCGCCTTGTCTCATCATCCAGCTTCTCCTTGCCCTTTCATTCTCTCTGGAATGGCTTCCGGTCTCGATCCTTCTGTGGTACGAAGGGTTTGGAAAAGGGTTTAGTTTTTGGCACTCAGTGCCAAATCTCTAGTGCGTAGGATGGCATCCTGCAAGGTGTGAGGCCAGTATGCCTTCACCCATCCTCTCAAGGGTTCTGTGAGCCCTTCTATGAATAACATAATCAGTCGAGGCTCGGATATATCTGTCACTGCCAATGCTACCCGCTGAAACTCTAAGATGAATGCCTTTGTTGTGCCAGTTTGTCTCAACTGGGCTAGATCTCTAAAACGGATCTCTGGATCCCTCCTGTCAAATCTATCCATGAGTCTCTCTATGAACTACATGTAGGAGGTGATGTGACTGTGGCCCAATGTCACCAATCCATAATACCACCACTCGTGTGCCTCACCCTCCAAGTGTAAGGTGGTGAAATTGATGGCCTCTGTCTCGGTCATCTAGTTGAGCTTGTAGTATGTGTCTAGCTTCTGTGCCCAAGCTCTAGCGGTGCATTTGGACGATCCGTCGAAAGAAGGTATGGTGAGTTTACCAACTTTCCGGATGAAATCAAAGTTATGCCCTTGCTGTTGCTGCTGCGGCCCTCCTCTATGTGGCTCTTTGGGGCGATTCCTAAATCTGAGTCCACAATACTCGACTAGGGTCATGTCCAGATGGAAGTCACAGCCCAATGCTGCATACTCCCTCCAATACTTTGCAATGTCCTCTGCATGAGTCGACGGTCTCTGTGCTATCTGAGAATGTGACAAATGAGAGACTGGCGCCCTGTATTTATAGTATTCCTGGCAAACTTGCCTGGGCCGACTTCTCCTTCCGGGTACTAATTAATACATATTAATTATCTCTCTTCAATCGACATCTCGTCTAGGGTTAAATTTATTTCTTTCCTTCCTTACGGAATATTCTAATCTTGTCAAAGGTCACAATAGAGGTTCATACCTCCCGAAGCTACCATAATATCAACACTCCCTCCTAGCTAGGGAGGTATAACTGATAATGGTCTTGAGCACAAACAGACAATTCACTAGTAGTATCACGAGCACCGTCATTATTATCCAACTGGATAATCTCCATGAAAGCTGGTACAATATCAATTGATAGAACACAACTGTGTTTATCCATGGTAGTATGCAACTACTCAAACCGTAACACATAGTCACAAACAGTGGACCATATCCACCACAGTAGCATATCTCTACTGTCTAAAGACAGGCAGAAAATATTGTTAAAAATAAACTGAATCATCTTGACCAATGTTTCACTCACATCTATGAGATCTGAAAGAATATCTGCCCTAAGAGTAGAACATCAACGATGGGCTATCTGCCTTATTCTTCTCAAACAAGGAAGAATGATTGTTCTGATTTCTGAGCCTGGACCATTCCCCACCCTGGGCCAATCCTCCGACACTAAACAAAGTGTAACCTGGAGAGAATTTTGCCCTAAGGAATGTCTGTCCTTGATTGATGAGCATGGACGATTCCCCACCCTGGGCCATTCCTCCGGCAGTAAACAAAGTGCTACCTGGAGAGAATGAATACACCCTAAGGAATGACTGTCTGGACCATTTCCTCTGTTAACCACAAGAGGAAAAGACTGTCCTGTACCAACCTCCAAAACGGACCATTCCTCATGTTAACCACAATGAGAAATCGATGTCCTGGGAGGCGGGCCAGTCTTCTTGAGTAACCCTCAAGAAGAGAGACTGCCCTAGACCACTCCCCATGTTAACCACAATGGGAAGTCGTTGTCTATGGTACATCATCAATCTGGACCATTTTCCGAACTGGAAAATGTCTGTCCATCAGAAATCTCAATCCACTTTCCAAACAGGAAAGAATCTGCCCGAGCTTGACTATTTTTCAATCTCGAAAATGAATGTCCTCAATAATATGTCAGTGTTCCCTCCCAACCTGGAGAGTCTTTCTTCCCTTTCAAATAAGGGAGTTATTTCCATGATCTCCATCTTTTTCCGGAAATATGCAAACTTTATTCTGGACAAAGGCTTTGTCAGGATGTATGTTGTTTGCTCATCTCTGGGGATATACTGGAGCTTTATTTCTCCTTCCTGGACTTTATCTCGAATAAAGTAGTACTTGATCTCAATATGTTTCGACCTTTCATGAAACACTGGATGTTCTGATAATCTTATACAACTCTGATTATCACAATGTATTATGGTCGAATATGGAATCTGATCAAATAAATCGGAGATTAGTTTCCTCAGCCATATTGCTTCTGTGCATGCTTCACATGCTGCGATATATTTTGCTTTTGTTGTGCTGAGTGCAACAGACTTCTGTTTCCTGCTGCCCCAAGATATCATAGCGGAGCCCAAGCTGAAACACATTCCTGAAGTACTCTTTCTGTCTTCTGCACTTCCTGCCCAATCTGAATCTGTAAATCCATGAAGTTGTATA
This sequence comes from Picea engelmannii, assembly GCA_009831015.1. Lineage (NCBI taxonomy): Eukaryota > Viridiplantae > Streptophyta > Pinopsida > Pinales > Pinaceae > Picea > Picea engelmannii. The sequence goes on along the minus strand of ML817874.1, from coordinate 16,912 downwards.
TCACTGGATGTGGTATATCTTAAGCCATAGTTTATTGTCCCACGAATATATCTTAGGATATGCTTTGCAGCTATCCAATGCTCATGTCTAGGTTCCACCTGGAACTGGCTTAGTGTATTCACGGCAAAGCAAATGTCTGGTCGAGTATTTACCAAATACATCAATAACCCAATCAACTGTCAATATAGTGATGGATCTACTGAATCAAAATCTGGATCTTTTACTTTTCTTATATCCGTAGTCATACGAGTATCCATGGATTTGCAATCCATCATTCCAAACTTCTGAAGGATTTTTATTTCGTACTTTCCTTGACCAAGGAATACTTCACCACGCTTCT
>ML817873.1:125182-138767 GCA_009831015.1 Picea engelmannii | reverse complement strand
TGTTTTATGGAGTTTCTTCAGTTTGCTCTACACCTGAATACCAAGAATCTTAAGGTCAACAGGTTCTTGTTTGGCCTTAATGTCAGCATTCGTGTGAAGGTTAGGATTATGATGCCTCATACCTTGCATGATGCCATCCATAAGGCCCTCATAGCAGAGGAGGAGCTTATTAGTGGGTTTCAGAGCTAGACTCTAGAGGGACCAGCAGGGAAGGTGTCATATCGTGTGCAACAGCATCAGACACCAGCTAGGAATTCACCAGGATATCGTGGCTTCCATAGAGGATCCACTTTCACTACACCTCGACGACCAACACTTCAGCAGCAGACTCCGTACCAAGGACCACATCATCAGCAACAATGTAGACCATAACAACAACAATTTAGGCCTATTTAGCAGAATAGACCAGGATTCCGGGCCTGTGGGACATCATATTCTACTTCGGGTACCTGGAGTACAAGAACAAAGAAAGGGTGTTGGAAATGTGGGGAGCCACATTACCAACAAAAATTCCTAGTGGGGAGGACTAGGGAATATGGATCAGATGGACCCACTACCGTGGGAGATTTGGGCAAGTCCCATCGGATTCATGCAGTGGTGAATAACCACTAAGCAAAGCACCAGTCAACTGTGTTCGAGACATCAGGTACCATTGCTACCTAAACCCTTAGTATTTTGATATATCCAGGTGCTATAGAAAGTTTCATTTCTAGTGCAACACTAAAAAGAATTAAGGTAAAGGATGTCGAACAGGATGAGTTTACCTTTTTAGAATTGGCTTCGGGAGCCAAACAGAAGGTTGGAGGGAAGGTTACGGGTTGTAGCCTTAACCTGGGATATTTTGTCACCAGGGCCAACATGTACATCATGATCTTAGGATATTATGACGTCGTGATCGATATGGACAGGTTGGAATCGCATGAGGTGATACTCAACTATAAGATGAAATGGTTGAGCTTGGTCGATGATGAGGGTGAGAGATGCGTGATTGTAGGTCAGAACCAAGAAATTTTCCTCAGGTTCATATCTTCCCTGTAGCTATGGAATAACATGCACAATGGATGTAATATTTATGCAATCCTTTTGTTAAAAAAGAAGGGAGTAGCAGAAGGTCTAGAACACCTTTCGGTGGTGAGAGATTTTGCAGATGTCTTCCCTGAAGAGTTACCTAGGATGTCTCCATAGAGGGAACTGGAATTTACCATAGACCTAAAACCGGGGACTGAACCGATAACAAGAATGCCTTATCAAATGTCGACCCCGGAGTTATAGGAGTTGAGAATGCAACTGAAGGAGTTGCTTACCCTAGGACTTATACGTCCAAGTGTGTCACCATGGGGTGTGTCAGTTATATTCATACATAAGAAGGATGGGTCGTGGAGAATTTGCATTGACTATCGTCAATTGAACAAAGAAACGATCAAGAATCAATATCCATTTCCAAGGATTGATGATCTGTTTGATCAGATGAAGCATACGACGGTGTTTTCAAAGATCGACTTGAGATTAGGGTATCACTAGTTGTGGATCAAGGAGGAAGACATCCCTAAGACCGCCTTTAAGACGAGGTTTGGACATTATGAGTTTACTATTTTACAGTTTGGACTAACGAACCCCCCAGGGGTATTTATGAGTTTGATGAACGGGATGTTCCGTGACTACTTGGACAAGTTCATCCAAGTATTCATTGAAAATATTTTGATTTACTCTCGGATGATGGAGGAGCATGACAAACACTTGATCTTGGTACTACATTGTTTGCAAGAGAACAAATTGTATGGTAAATTATCTAAATGATTGTTTTATCAATCGAGGATTCAATACTTAGTGCATGTCATCTCTGGCGAAGGTATTTTCATTGATCTAGCAAAGGTCGAGGCTATTATGCAATGGCCTATGCCGACCAATGTCCCAGAAGTGTGTAGCTTCATGGGTTTAGCAGGATACTATTGACGGTTCATGGAGGGTTTCTCAAAGATAGAAAATACGATTACAAAATTGCAGAAGAAGAAAAAGAAGTTTGTTTGGACCGAGAAATGCACAGAGGAATTTCAGAGGCTCAAGGATATGTTGAAAATGACACCAATACTAAAGTTCCCTAACATGGACATAGACTTATTACTATGCATTGACACATCCAAGGAAGGCCTAGGTAGAATCTTGATGCAAGACGATCGAGTGATCACTTGCATCTCGAGGAAGCTGAGAACACATGGGGAGAACTATGAAACTCACGATTTGGAGTTTTTAGCCATTGCTTATGCCTTGAGAGTTTGGAGACACTACCTTATTGGATGGAAAATTGAACTAAAAATGGACCACTGTAGACTACGACACATATTTACGCAAAGCGACTTGAACGCATGACAACGAAATTGGTCGAAATTGCTTAGAGATTACGATTTAGAGATCACTTACATAAAGGGAACAATGAAAAGAGTGGTTGATGCATTGAGTTGAAGACCGTGCATATTTTCGGTGATGCCTCTTCAGACGAATCTATGTGAAAATATTCTAACTTTGCAAAGTGAAGATGAATGGTACAAGGAGGTTAAGGATTTTATCGGACAAAACACAATGATGGTACCAAGATTTGAAGGATTTACATTGGAAGATGATGGATTACTAAGATTTAAAAATCGAATTTACGTACCAACAAATGACGAGTTGAGGAGTTTGATGCTAAATGAGGCTCATAGATCAGTGCACATGGCGCACCCGGGAGTGACGAAGATGAGGGTAGATCTTAAACCCTTATTCTTTTTGAAATGAATGAAGGCAGACATAGTCAACTACGTCAAAATATGTCTACAATGTGAGCAGGTGGAGGCTGAACATAGACATTTGACAAGATTACTACATCCACACGTGATTACGAAATCGAAATGGGAGGTCATTTCGATGGATTTCATTGTTGGATTTCCATTGATGACACAGAGACACGACTCGATTTTTTTGATAGTCGACACTTTGACAAAGAGTGCTCATTTTATTCATGTATGTACGACATCGAGAACTTGACATAGATATATTTTTCATCAATGAGACTATGAGATTGCATGGCATGCCTAAGGGGATTATATCTGATCTAGGATCGGTGTTTACTGGACGATTTTGGACTATTTTCCAAGAGGCCTTGGGAACCCGGAATTAACTTTATTACCACGTCTCACCTGGAGACAAACAGGAAGACCAAATGAACAAACCAAATCTTGGAGGATATGTTGCGTATGTACGTGATGGACCAACATAAGTTGCGGGAGGAATACTTTCCACTGGTATAATTTGCATATAACAACAGTTATCAAATAACCATTAAGATGGTGCCTTTCGAGTTTCTTTACGGGCAACTGTGTTAGATGCCTTTGAGTTGGGATCGACTTGAGGATAGGGTCCTGGTGGGTCCATAAGCGAACAAAGAAATGGAACATCAAATGAAAAAAATAAGACAAAGGATTAAGGAAGAGAAGGATCAAGGAAGAGTTATCCCAATATGCATCATGTCGATCATAGTTATAAAGTTGGATATCAAATCTTCTTGCGGGTAAAACGCATAAGAGTTCGATCAAGTTTTGAAAGGGTGATAAACTCTATCCTAGGTTCATGGGACCTTTCGAGATTATGGAAAAGAAGGGGCCCGTGGCCTATTGAGTAGCCTTGCATGATGCTTTGAGGTGTATGCATGATGTTTTTCATGTATCTATTTTGAGAGATTATATTAGTGATCCTACATATGTTATTGACATGAGTTCCTTGTAGGTATGTGATGAGGGTGCGCTCACGGCTGAGCCAATCTGCATCCTGGACCATCACATTCGAAAACTATGGCGTCGAACAGTAGATCGAGTCAAGTTTGAGTGGGACAACTATAGTTTGTACTCGACGACCTGGGAGGACGCATATGATATGTGCCAACAGTTTCCATTTTTGTTTGATAGATAAAATTATGATACTGTGATACACTTCATCTCAACACTTATATACTGTGAAACTTCAGGATGAAGTTTAAACCAAGAGGGGTTGTATGTAACATCCTTCTCTTGCACGCACTGATCAAATTTAGTCTTTGAGGACACTTGATTTCAAGTGATCCAAATTATTATACTATTGGTTGTTTGATTATGATTATGAGATATTATGGATATGATGATATGTTATTTTGGTTGTATTTACATAGATAGGTGCTATTGACTGGGTTCTCCTGAGTATGTAGGAATTTGGACATTAAGGATGCAGAGGCATCGATGAAACCCCTTGGACTCTAGATTGAGTCAAGGAGTGGACTATTGGGGTTTGATTGTTGTTGATATGACATATGTACACATGATTAGATCTTATGATGATTGATTATTATGGCTGACATGATTATTTGATGATGTATTATGATAATAGCTTGCCGATCAGATTCACATGTGGAGTAGAGGGGTCACGCATGACAATTAGAGATGTAAGGGAGAGGTGTGGAAGCATCCCTGCCACAACATACTAGCACTCCCACCATGGCTCTAACTGTAGGTTAACAATTACCTAGTTCGAGATGACCCGCAATGTTGTGACGGAAGAATGTGACAGTCGCTCATAATGATTCTAAGGGGAGTGAATTAAGGTAGGGGCCTTATTCCTTAGAGGCCCTTAGTCTCCCACAAGATCACCTAGCGAAGTATTAACTCTAGTGGTTTTTTACGATTACCAAATTCATTCAAGAGGCGAGTGGCACTCTTGGAGAAGGTAGTGTGTCATGAAGGGCACGTCGCGCAAGGAAAACAGAAGGAGGTGAGTGGCACCCTTGGAGCATGTAGTGCATCCTGAAGGGCATTCCATGCAAAGAAAACATAAAGAGGTGAGTGGCTCCCTTGGAGAAACTAGTGTATCCTAAAGGGCACGTCACGCTTTTAACTGGTAAGTGAATAAACCTAGTCAACCTTAAAATCAATGATGTGATAAGTAAGATTTACAAACAATATTTCCCTAATAAAAATGTCGCCCAGCCTAGTGAAATTAAAATCTAAGTCTAAATATAACATGTGGTCATAAAACTAATAATAAAAAATAAACATGTAAGAAGAAGGGGGGTAAGAAATTTAAATTCATTTATTGAAGTCAAAATTATAATGGAGGATTAAAATTTTAAAAAGGGAAATGGTTGTTTTTATCTATTTTTGCTAATTTAATTTTAGTAAAAAAAAGAAAAGAAAAGAGGGTAAATCGTTGTTTCATCTACACTTGCTAAATTAATTTTTAATTAAAGAAGAAAAAGTGTAAATGGTTGTTTTATCTACACTTGCTAAAGAGATTCTCAGTTAAAAAGGAAAACGGCGGAAAATTAAAATAAATAGGAAACTTAAAGAAAAAAGGGGAAACCTAAAGAAAAGGGGAAACATAAAGAAAATGCTTAATGTCTAACTTAGTAAGGAATCTTGCCTTGGGAACTTGCTATTTATGAACTTAACTAGGAATTAAGTAAGGTGTAAGTAATTTAATATTTGTAAGGTAATATTGGGTCACCAAGGAGCGTTTTTAGGAATGCTTTTAGGTCGGTGAGGGAAATAGGAATAATTAATTAGTTAATAAAATTAATTTTCTGGTGCAAGTAGGGGATGTGTGACATGTGTATGGGGGAGGTTTTTCGAATTTAATTAATGGAAAAATGAATTTAATGAGAATTTGGGAAACTAATTACTTAACTAATTTAATGTTTTTGCATAACGTTACACTGTTGAAATTTTACTTGACTGAACTTTCTCTTGCGAGAGTTGGGATACCCAACTCAGGTAACGAGTGGTAGCTCGACCTTATGAGGTGAGATGGGTGCTAGTTGTTATTTGGTATTTGTGTGCATGACTCCTTTTTGGCTCAAGCGGCTCAGGGGGAAGAAGAGTACCCCTAGCATTGGCTGAGAGGTACCGGTGCGGTCACATTGGTTAGAAAGTGTGAGCTGGACGGAGTGTCGGAGGGACAACAACTTCAAAGATTTCTTGTTTGGATAAGGTACACTGTTAAAGTTGTTACTTACAATGAAATTTAATTTACACTTGTTATTTTTCTCTGTTCGGTTGAAGATTTCATCGCCATGAGATTTCTTGCACCTGCTTACCTATAGTATTTGTATTCCCCTTGCTCGCTATATTCTGATTGATTTCCCATGGCGAACCCAACCTCTTGTTGCAATGACTTTTCTATGTTTGTTTTATTGATTATTATGAAGAAATATGTTTTTTATCTTCTATCCCTTATCTCTTTAGTTATTAGTTTGTGCCTGAACAGTCGGTCAGGATCCGAATTGACAGTCGTCACTTCAGTGTTTAAAGGCCTATAGATTCAAATGCCCTGATTTCCTGTGCATGGATAATAAGTGAAGGATAAATTTTCACCCAACTGTCTATCCCTTAATTATCTCTGTGCCTATCTCCTTTGAATAATCTATAATCATGGTGCCTTCCTTGTGAATGAGTATCTCCACATCCTTGAATGTTTTTATTTTCTTCTCCCGTTTTTTCAAGGGATTAACTTAGTTTTTTGGGATATCTTGTTTATGCCATTAGCTTAACTGAAAGAAGTATATCTTCACATAGCTAGTTTGAATGTATAAGGGTTTCCTAAATCTATATTTATAAATATTTATTTGATTCCATCTATTTCCAGTGTCCTTACTTCTATGGACTTGTGGAGGCCTTATAATTTAGAAATCCAGCCGAGTCTTTGCTGCCTTTTTTTTAAATGGATATTGCATAAAGGCACTGTCATTCCAGTTATTGTTTTTGGATACCTGTTGCACTTATATCTTCTAGGCACTCCTATTGTTTACCTGAATTACGATTGAGCCCAATATCTACATTCTTATATCACCTCTGAGTTTTTAAGGATCTATGCATTTTCAATGATCCCTACGTTTTTAATATCACCTCCTCTTTTTTAATGATCTCTGTGTTTTTAATGATATCTGTGTTTTATATCACCTCTGTGTTTTTAATGATCTCGACATTTTCTAATGATCTCTATCTTTTAACAATCTTTGTGTTTTCAATGGTCTCTGCATTTTTAATAAACAATATTACAATCTCACCTCTGCATATCCTTGAATGATCAACTCAGTGTTTTGGATTGACAAAAATCCAAAAATATATGCGTTTTAATAATATGTTTGCGTTGTTACACAATTCCCTGCGTTTTTGATAGTTTCTAGCAGAGATATGATGAAGCATGTTTCTTTTACAACGAATCTTTACATAATGTATGACTGTGAATTCAATAAGCATGGATAGAAATTGTATACATATCATGTGACTACTAAATTAACATTTAATGAAAATGATTTTACATAATGTATGACTGCGAAATTAATAAGCATTGATAGTGATTTTATACATATCGAGTGACTGTTAAATTAATATTTAATGACAACGATTTTACATAATGCATGACTATGAATTTAATAAGTATTGATAGGGAATATCATTATGATATACCAAAAACTTTCATTGGGATATACCAGTGAATTTCAATGTGATTTACCCAACGTAATTTAGCATTACAAATTTACCCAACAATATTCATCATGCTCTACACACAGCGTAATGATAGACAACGTTTTATGGATGGGTAATAGTTGTGTTTTTTGTGACTGTGTAATTGTAGTGTTGTATGTTGTGTGTGACAATGATTTTCCATTTTGTATTAATGATTGACACAACAATGTTACTCACTGTAAATTGTATCCACAAATAGACTTGTTATTACATTGAATACATTACACAACAAAGAATCCCTTTTTGATTGCTTATCTAGTCATAACCATGTGTTATTTAAACTGACAGATTTAGATGTTATTATTTAAAGTAGACAAAGTTATATTGTTTCAGTTTTATATTTAAAAGACACCAAGTGTCTTTAAAAGACAATAATTTCTTGTGATGTTCTAAAGATAGCAAATTCACCCTTAGGAAAATACTTATATTTGTTTCAGTTTAAAGATAACAAATTTAGATTTAAAGGAAATGGTTTACACAGTCTTAAAAGACAGGTTTCATTTTTGTTTCAGTTTACAAGATAGTGAATTCCTCCTTAGAAAAATACTTCTCTGATATCTGAATTGGAAATTAGTTACAATGAACTAATTGTTTTGATAATAATTATTTTAATATGTACATAATGTTTTGTTGTGCAAGGAAATTATTGTTTTGTATGAATGTCAGAGTCATCAAATTCCCTTTCATCGTGTTGGCCTGTCGATTGGGTGATAGGGTTAGTCGTCTTATGTTTAGATAGTTAATTTGGTCTCCTAGAACGCTAAATTTATCTTGGGTAAAGGGACTAGAAATGTTATCTTGCGCCATGGTTATTGTCACACCTATCGCCTTCAGACATCATGATTACTGATGAGGGGATCATTGTACACCTTGATGGATAGATGTGAATGATAACCCGGCCAGAGTCTTGTGTTTCCCGATGTGGATGTATTGTTAATTGTAATGGTTGTTGGTACTTGTTTTGTAACATCTTAAGGCGTTGGGTTTTGTGTGACGTGGAGGTTTCTTGTTTCTGGTTTTCGAAGCCACTGGGTCAGGTTGTTGATGTTGTCCTTTATCTTGTAGTCATTGTCTTTCTTGTGTCAGGAGGGTAGTCATTTTCATTTTTCTATTAATTACCGCATGTTTCGTCCAGTTGCTTGATGTGATAGTTTGGTGAGTCGTTGTTGTTTGTTTCCTGATCAGCGTGCATTGTGTTCTTCATCAAGATGTGTTGTTAACTGTTGGCGTTGTTGTCATCCTTCTTCAAACAAAAAAAAATTGCACTTTCTTGCATCGCTTGTAGTCGTAACGATGGGGCATTACACATATTTCTCATTCATGCATGAATTTGGGATTAGGACAGAGATAATCCTCAATGATATGATCCATTCAAGAATCTGTGAATATTATGAAGTATATGTCCATGTTCTTCATTAGAAGTAGCAGCCATTATAAGTAGCACATGTTCAACTTGGATAGAAGAAGTCTTCCTTGAAAAGAAGACTTGGCTATCCTTGTTGTCCATATAAATTTATGTTCCTATAACGAAAGGAACAAGTTGGAACCTTTAGAAAGGAAGGGAATAAAATCTATATAAGATTCCATGGTATCCAACATTGAAGAGAAACATGAGGAAGAACATGAAGATTCCAAGAAAGAAAGAAAAGCTAGAACAAAAAGTTGAACCAATTATTCTACCAAGAATCATAAGACTACCAACATGGTTTGAACCCACTAGAAGCAGTCAAATAGAAGGAATGGAAATAAGTTGTGATGAAGAACAATGTATGTGAGAAATTGTGAAAAATACTTATGATTGGAAGCATTCGCGAGATTCAAAACTAGAGGGTTCTCCCAGGAGTAGGGATAATACTATGATGATAGCTTGCTCTAGTAACTAGATACACCTATAGCTGAGCCATTATAACTCTTGCAGTATCCATGGGTTGGAGTCTACATCAGATGGATGTAAATATTGTTTTTCTCAACAGAGTAATTGAAGAAGAGGCATATGTAGAACAACCTCAAGGTTTTGAGGTATACCAGAAAGAGACCCATGTATGCAGACATAAGAAGACCTTGTATGGATTCAAGAAACCTTGTGCAAAGCCTCTCATGTACAACATAAGCGTGGTGAAAACTTCCTATGAAAGAGGAACTGTATCGAAATGGTTCTTCAAATGTCCAGGATGATTGATTGAAAATCAATGGAAAACTCCCATGATGACAGATCTGAAGAAGTTGAGAGACTCTAATTCATTAGACCCATCCTTGTACCGGTAATTGATTGACTCCTTGATGCATTCAATGAATACTAGGCCATAAATTTGCTTTGTTGTAAACATTTTGATCCAGTTCAAGATGGAACCTAGCCATGAGAATTGAATAATTGAAAAGTATTCCTCGAAACATCTTTGTGAGACATTTGAATTATGATATACAACTACATGGATTTATCCATTCAAATTGGGTAGGGAATGCATATAATAGAAGAAGTACTTATTCGATATGTTTCAGTTTGAGATTTTCCAAGATATAATGGGATAACAGGAAACAAAATTTTGTTGCACTTAGCACTGCAAAAGAAAAATATATTGCATCTTGTGATGCTTGTACATAAGTAGTGTGGCTTCGTAAGTCAGTTTCTTGACTATTTGATTAGGTGTTGGATTCGACTATGATATATTGAGATAACCAAAGTTGTCTAAATCTCTTAGAGAACCCAATTGATCCAGATGGATATCGATGGACACCCACCTTTTCCAACTGGATCAAAACAGTTTTCTGACAATTTTGGCAATTTACTATTTTTAGCAGTTCTAACTTCCAGGGGCATTTTGAGGGCCTAAATGAAGGTTTTTCAGGATCGAGCTCCTCAATGATATCGAAAGGCATGATTGATCCCCCAAAATGAATATCCTTGACGATACCTTTCCAATGGGATATCACACACCTAAAACGGAGATCGTATGCAAAAGTTACGACCCCGGGAAGTTGATGTACTAACTTACCCAAACGAGGCCCACGTGACTTTTGGCGTTTCATCTCCTAGGGTTAGGTTTTTGGATGTCTAGGGTTTTTGGCATTATTTCTTATTGTAAAAAGGCCTTCATAGCCTCATTGTAACCCTCTTCTTTTGAATGCACGCTGCCGTCACATCTCTTATCAGAGATAAGCTGCCACCATTCCAGCAAGCTTGTTTTCGCTGCATTTTGACAGTTTCATCTTATTTCGTTATTGAATAGAAAACCAGTTTTACTGTATCTTTGTTATTTTGTGTTAAGAACCTATTAATAATCTGTATTGATTTCATTCTTCTCATAAAATCTAGATCAGTGTTATCAGAGCGGTCTTCTCTTTGTCATCTTAATGCATGTCCCCAACGAGGTCGGAGTACAAAGAGTTAGGTCTCGAGCTTGTTTCTCTTGAGGAAAGAAGCTCTTACACGCCCAAGAGACCTCCCATGGAAGGGAAAAGAAATATGATAGGACAGGATCCTTTTAAACTATTTATTGAGGAATCCCTCACACAACAGAGGAACGAGATGATGGATAGTTTCGCACAAATCCTTTGGTGGCTACCAACAGGCGATGCATCTTCTTCGAACAGAGGCGTCACCCCCTTCAAGGTGAAAATAAACTTCGATATTCCTATATTTGAAGGTCAAATAGACACAGATGTTGTAGACATGTGGTTGAATCTACTAGAAGGGTATTTTTCTATCCATAACTTTTCGAATAAAGAAAAGATTACTTTTGCACTCCTCAGAGCCATTCCCCATGTCAAATATTGGTGCGAAACTTTTTGTGAGCAAAAAGAAATAGAGGAAACCTCATTATTTTCGGTCACGGCCACCTGGGAATCCTTCAGGGATGCTATTAAGGAATAATACTATGCCGTCGGAAATTATGATGACCTGTATACCAAATGGACCACACTATGGGAAGAAAGAGACCAAGCAGTGCCAAATTTCACAAATATCTTCCATACCTTGCGCACCAAGTTGGGTATCAAAGATTCAAAGCAACATCCAGTGCTCAAGTATCGCAATGCTCAATTATCATGGTGCTCAAGTATCACAGTGCTCTGCATAGATACATCCAGACCGAAATGGAATTTCTATACATCTCATCCTTGGGCGCGGCCTACCGATATGCCATCAAAATAGAGCAGAAGCTCAAACAAAAAACGCGGAAATTTGGGCCTGGGAACCCCTCACAAAAAAATCCAAGAAAGGGTGGCCCCAACCCACTGAAAAAAGGACAGAGAAAAGATGGACAATATCAGGACAACTAGTCCAAGCCGCAAGCAAAGAAGGACATTGTAAATACAAAGAAAGATACTGGGAAGTGGTGCGACTTCCATAAGATCCCTTGGCATAACACTGCTGATTGTCGCTCAAAGAATTCGCTAGTGGCCGAAGTGAAAGCCTCTGAATCAGATGAAGATTATGGCTCTGATCCAGAACCAGAAAGGGGAAGATGGATCATTGACGCAGAACCCAGTTCCACCGTTGCTACCACCAAGCTCCAGCCTGGTGAACTAGACAAGCCAGAAGAAGGAGAGTGCCTCTTCCATTCACAAATGTGGGTAAAAGGAACCCCGCTGCACTTCATCATTGATAGCGGTAGCCAGAAGAACCTCATATCAGCAGAGGTCATCAAGCGGCTGGCCCTAGCAACAACGCCGCACCCACAACCGTACACCATTGGATGGCTCTACCAAGAAAGCGATCTCTGCGTCAGCCAATAGTACCGACTGTAGTACGACATCGAGCCCTTCAAAGATGAGGTATTGGAGGATAATGTTTTTGAGCTCAACAATCCTCCTTTCCTTGGTCTGCACCCAATGTTCAACATGGATCTCCTTCACCCTTATTTCCCACCATTATTGGACACCTCAGAAGTAGCAGAACAACTGACACCAACAGAGATCAACCCCGACTGCCTACAATAGGCATCCAATCATCATATTGTGGACATACAGATCAAGGGCACTTGACAACAAAGGATCCAACTTTATCGAGTCATCAAAGTAGGGTACCTCTTGCACCAAGGCAAGTGGCTCACCCGGGGCCAAATTCAACAGAAATTTCCTCATTTGATGGGGAAACTCAACGCAATGGAGACCATTTCTTCCTAAGGATGGAGGATTGATCCAGATGGATATCAGTGGCCACCCATCTTTTCCAACTAGCTCAAAACAGGTTTCTGACAATTTTGGCAATTTACTATTTTTAGCAGTTTTAACTTCCGGGGCCATTTTGAGGGCCTAAATGAAGGATTTTCGGGATTGATATCCTCAATCATATACAAAGGAATGATTGAGCCCTCAAAATGAATCTCCTCGATGATACCTTTCCAACGGGATATCACATGCCTAATACGAAGATCGTATGCAAAAGTTACGACCCCGAGAAGTTGATGTACTAACTTACCCAAACAGGGCCCACATGACTTTTGGCGGTTCATCTCCTAGGGTTAGGTTTTTGGATGTCTAGGTTTTTTGGAATTCTTGATTATTGTAAAAATACCTTCAGAGCCTCATTGTAACCTTCTTCTTGCGAATGCACGCTACTGTCACATCTCTTCTCAGAGATAAGCCGCCACCATTCCAGCAAGCTTGTTTTCGCTGCATTTTACAGTTTGAACTTATTTCGTTATTGAATAGAAAACTAGTTTTACTATATCTCTATTATTTTGTGTTAAGAACCTATTAATAATCTGTATTCATTTCATTCTTCTCATAAAATATGGATCACCGATATTGCATGAAAGGTCGAAGAACATTGAGATCAAGCATTATTTTTTGCATGATAAAGTCCAAAAGGGAGAAGTAATTCTCGATTATATCTCCATTGATGAGAAGATAGCAGATATTTTGGTAAATACTTTGTCCCAGATGAAACGTTTGTGTAGTTAAGGGACAAGATGGGACGTGTGGATATGACTTCCTTATTGGAAATGGAAGTGATTACTCCCTAGGTTGGGAGGGAGCACTGCTATGTTATTGATTATGGATAGTCATTTTCCAATTTGGAAAATGGTCCAGGTTGGGAAGTCACTTTCCAGTCCAAA
>ML817873.1:92146-105165 GCA_009831015.1 Picea engelmannii | reverse complement strand
GATGAGTCATAGTTGATGAGTAGTTGACACATGATTGGTACATACTTGTTACATGGTTGGATGCACTTGTTTATGGTACAGGTTGATTACAGGTTATTTGGTATAGGTTGGTGCATGGTTGATGCACTTGTTTATGGTATAGGTTGATTACAGGTTGAGGTATAAGTTGATGCATGGTTCAGATTTATTGGTACAGGTTTACAACGATATATCTCACAGTGACAGGTTAACAATGGTTCCATTATTCTACTTCTACTTTAGGGTGGCATGATGGGGCAAGGACAGGTGGTTGTAACCACCTTCCGATTGTAGCTGGAGAACATAGAGGGTTGTAGCCTCCTTCTTGTTGTAGCCATAGAATTGGGGATTTGGAGCTTCCCTCAGGTTGGAGCCTGAGAAACTAGGGGGTTGGAGCCTCCTTCCAATTGCAGCTGGAAAACAAAGGAAGTTGGTGCATCCAATGAATGTAATGGTTTTCTCTCGATTTGGGTTTCCACGTAAAACACTGGTGTATTGTGTATGTGTATGTTTGTTCAATTGTTCATTTCTTATTTACTCTGTAGTTATTGGATGATAATGATTCATTGATATAACACTTGGATTATATGGTTAAAAAAGATTAAATTGCTCTATTACCGATTCACCCCCCCTCTTAGTAATCCAAGAACATCCACCTCTCCTTATTTTGGCACTATCCTCAGTGAAAAGTACCATTCCAATGTTATTAACATTACAAATCCATACCCTCTAGACTTAATCCACACAGGAAATCCAACCCAATGTTATATACATAGGCACTCTAGCCTAAAATTAAACATTTATACATAGGCATTCTGACCCAAAAGATGTATAATGATCTTCAGAATTTATTTTTATGGCAGTGTTTCCAACCAAAAATCTCTCCTTCATCCTCATCCATGCACAACCCAAATAAATGAAACCCTTTCTTTACCATGGAATCCCTCAGGCTGTTCCACTTCTCTCCATGGCTTCAGTGCACTCGGCCATGAAGTTTCAAAGTTGTGGATTCTAGAACTCCAGATGCAACAAGTCCATTGGACTTTCTTCATTCTATTCCCTTGTCACTCAGTTGCTCCAACATCACCTTTTTTTCTGTCATATTCTGGTACTTTTATAGATCTTCATCATTCATTGTTTTCCTACAACATTTCAAATCAACAAGCATATCAATTCATAATTTGTGCATAAATTTTTCATTTTTTCTATAATCTATGAGTAAATTTTCGTAATCCATTACAACACTTATCTGTGTGGCTCACAAATCTACATCCATATGGCTCCCTCATTAACTTGGCTCACTGTTTTCCTTTGACATAACCATTGTGTGCATGACCCCAATCAAGAGCTATCAAATTCTCTTCTTCCTTGTGGTCACTCACCTTCTAGGCCCAAGCTCAGGAATCCCCTTCTCTGCTATACAGCCCCTTAGGAAATACATCTTTCCCGACTAAGGCTTTCTTGCACAAGAATATTTCTAGAGACTTTATCGAGTCTTATAGCCGAGGCGACTCGCTGGAATGTGTTACCACAACACAACATATTCTAGGGATATCATGGCTTGCCACAGGGTCCTCATGTCCCAACAATAGACTTTTCCATGCTTTCCAACTTCCATATCCAACATCTCATTTGTATTATACACATACAATCATCATGAGATATCATTATCACCATTTCCAATCATAAATGTCAAATCTGTTTTATACAGGAAAACAAAATTTTCCAGGCATGAGATTTCTACTCATAATGGTTGGCTATGTAGCTGTAGATATAAATGTTCCTTATGGGATTACATACCTACCATATAAAATACCATTCTACCTACAATTTATTATATTTACATTCAACCAAAACAATTTGTCCGTAATTATCAAATCATAATTCCCAAAACTGTATTATATAGGAAAAATAAAACTTCTAGACATGAGCTTCTGCTCATAACAATTTGGCTCTTGTAGAAATAGGCATTGGTATTCTTTATGGGATTACAACACTGCCATATCCAAGACCCTTTCCTCCTGCAATTTCAACATTCCTCAGCCAAACAAATTTTCAATATCTCATGTACAAGATATATATATATATATATATGGCAATGATTAAAAAAAAATAACAAATTGCTCTCAGAATTGTTTACAACTACAATTCAATTACTTGTATTAATCCAACTATCAATTGGAGTGAAATCATCATTACATACACATGTATTATCAGTCACATAGAATTTTCATAATGCAACAATTAATAAGATAAAAATCAATGTGCCAATACCCATGGCTACATATACACAATGCATCCATGCATTGACTACATAATACCACATAACTATTTCATGCATTCCACCATGATGAGTTGGAAGGTCTAGCCAATGACTCTACACATAATCCACACACTTCCTACTACTTGCCTAACTATTTGGTTACCTTCCTTTCCCACCCAAACATAACACCAATAATACAATCCTTAAGTTTTCTTCAGTGTTGGAAAAGAGGTTGAAATCCAAACATCAGATATACAGTGGATACCATTGAGCACTCACATAGTGCTATATCCCTTCCATATCCAACCATATTATGGTCTCACACATGACTAGCTATATGGTTATTCATTGTTATAGGAGTATGTCTCCCGAATTAACCCGGTTATGATCCCATAACCAATCATAACATAATATGCAACCAACATTTTATCTAAATGCATTCTAGCATCAAAAAATTTGCATACTCTAGGCCTTTGTCCATTACATATCAATTTAAATATTGAAATTAGCTAAAGGAATTCTTAACTCAATCCACTTCAACATGTATGCAACAAAAATAAATAAATGCATACCTACTTGGTTGTTATCAACCTACTTGTTTTTATCTGTCCAACTGATATTTGTAGAAGCTCACAAAATTCCTCCTTTATCATTTTGATCACCATTCCTGCCATCCTCATGGCTCTTCACCTAGATGGAAATCATAAGCAACAACAACATCCACGTCTTTAACTCTTCTATATCATTTTTCCTGGATACATAATCCATCATTAGTCATACTCAAACATTATTTCATAATAATAGACTATTCTAAGTTCACAAGCATGTTATATGCATATTCAAGCATGTACATATGCAAAATTACACATCCATATGCACCAAACATTTACTCTTAGCATGCCTACTAATGCATATGCAATTTAACTTCATTGTATGCCTCATGCACTCTAGTGCATTTTTGTTTTAATTCACTTATTTATTTATCTATTTCTATTGTAGTTGGTTGTTCTAGAATTCCTTCAGATCCTTGGTTCCTTGCGTGCTTCCATTCTTTTCATCTGCACTATGGTTCCCTGGGTCTGAACAATTTTCCAGCCACGTTACACTTGGTTATTCTTTCCCACTTAATACCATTCCCCAATGGAAAATCCATTTTCATTCAGTGCCACTTTTCAAGTTAGAGATCATTCCAATTTCTCTATATTGGCATCCTACTTCCACTGTGAAATCTGATATCATAAGTGGATTTCTTTCACTAAGTACTTTTAGACAAGTAGATAAGTCATATCTAACAAATCCTTCCCTGGAACAACTATGATTGAAACATAGAGATTATTCACACGCCACCTCTTAAGCTCTTTGTTTTCTTCCACATCAAGTTCACAATTGTCTACACATCTCTACCTTCAAGGATATGGAGCCTTAATTTTCCTTTCTATGCCCATAAATGACATTATTCAGCTGCTAGCATCATGTCCCATGTGAGGATTCTTTATTTTGTAGTACCTCATCCAACTTATGTAAGAAATGTCATACCTCCATGACCCTAACATCTAATCCTATTCTTGAATAGATTTGGTTATACCTCTAATCCTGACAAAGATGGAAGAAACCATCTTGTTAGAACTATACAGATCATACAAAAATTGTCAATTAAATTTATAAGTACCTTTTTTGTTTAATTCATGAATAAAAATTATATCAATCTTCATATTATAACAGATCCCTGTTATTTTCCTCTAAATCCTTTGAATAAGACTTCCAATGACTATATTCTTGCCCCAATCAGATATCATAGATAAAAGTCAGGGCTCCCCAAAAAACCACTTTCATCCCCCTTATCTCATATAGAAAATTGAGAACTGTAGAGGTGCTTCCTTCAAACCAAGTTCCATGTGACCACAGCTCGAAATCGTGAGCTTAATCACTCTTTAGCGCCCCACTCTATGTTTTTCTACACAGGATCTTGCTTGAACACTAAGTCCAAGGGTTGGTTTACTTCCAAACTCTTTTTACCTTAGCATGAGACCAACAATGGGACCAAGTCCTCCGGACTTCGGCCTTTGACTGTTTTCCCCTATCAAATTTTGTTTTCCCCCTAGGTTGCACTTCGTCAAAGCCTTTAATAACTCCAATAGAAAAAAATGGATGGTCAAGATTTAATCTCCCACCGAATCGACAGTTCTGCCCTCATCTAGAGGCTTCAATGATATCATCAGATACTACTTAATCAGGCGTTGAGATAGACGACGCTCAACCAATTCAGAAATATGATGCTCCAGGGTATTTCCATTCTTGAGTTTTCCACTTCCCCGTAGTGGAAATCCTCTAAAGTACTTACCTCTTCTCCCTCTGTTGGATCCAACGGTCACAAGAAATCTTGGAGGGTCTTATATCAATGAACCGCATGAATTCACTACTCCAGGACTCTGGGACATTTCAAATCTTGAGTCACTCAAATCCCTGGAGTGATATCTTCTGAAGTGCTTACGCCATCCCTCCACTGCTTGATATAATGGTTGAGAAAGGTCCTGAAGGGCTCTTAGATTGACATCCCACATGCCTTTGCGACTTCAATATTTGGCACATTTCACTCATAGAAACCTAGAAACCCCCGTAGTCACATACTCCCGAAGTTGATGCAACACGCTAACATCACCCAGGGTGAAATGGACCCCTGCAACATGTGCCACGTGTCACTAAAAAATGAACAGATCGGGATCCAAAAGGTACCAAAATTGAAAGAAACATGTCCACACATGGAACCCCTACCACATGGAATAATCCACATCATCAACCACATGGCCAATCCACAATTACTACTCTAGATCAAACAACCTACGTGACATCATGACTTTACACTTTTGTGCAATCAGCACTTTGGGGCTACAATGCTTTGGGGCTTTGATCTGCAACATACCTAGTAATCACTAGAGTGGACTAAGGCCGTGTCATCAATCAAATTTGGGACTCCAGGACTCCAGGACTCCAGGCTTCAGAAGTTTCCCAAGTCCAAAACTTGCTACCTCCCAGATAGTCGAACACTGAATTGAAATCGACAACTCACACTCCTCCCACAAGCAACGACTACGATTAACTCTAGCTTTGAATTCAAGGTTTCTTTCTCCAGAAGACCCCCATACTCCTAAATACATTATATATCTAACGGTCTTAAACAATCCTGAAGTCCATGGCTCCATCTAATGGTTGACGAGACTTCGGGACTCCGACGCTCTAAGACTTCGGGTTATAACAATTCAACAAGGTTTAAAACTCCTGGACTGAAAAAATACCGAAGTGGTCAATGTTGGGTGACCACTATAAATGAAGAAGATCCATCCATGCCTACCATCATATCAAACAACTCATGATACTTCAAACCTCTAGCCTTCGATAGTTCAAGCTTTGCATGCCTACCAATATTGTTGAAGCGACGAAGTTCTGAAGTATTACATTTCGTGCTTGGCCTCGATCGACGACTGACGATCAACAAGATAGATCTAATGATTAGGACTTAACCTTTCTCAACTTCTAGTTTTTCCTTCATCACATGACTCCTACTCATGAGCCCTTCGATCTAACGATCCAAATCTCTCTTGATCCCATAGTGGTGATCACTCCCGAATTTGAAAGGGATGGTCAAGATCCTTCAATCCCTTATAAAGGATCTATGATGTTCTAGATTCTACAAGGACTCTGCAATGCCATTCCTCCTGCGCTTTTCAACGTCAAGGTCATACAATGATCTCAACCACGAGACTGTAACCACTAGACCTGACCTATACATGCCCGATGTTTCAACCAGAAGCTCTGATACCAAACTGTAACGTACCCAGCCACCCGTAGGCTAGGCTATGCCACTATATCCAATTGCAACAAACCCATCCACCCGCAAGTGAGGCACAATGTAGTCCAAGTACTTAGTTCTCTGATCTTATCTCAAAAACAAAGGACTTCTGTAATGTTTCCCAAAATTTCCAAATAAAAAAAAAATATTTATTTGGACTACTATAGTTAATCATTCGACATTCTTCACTTTGTGATTGTTCTTCATTGTGCTTATAATACTACTCATACGGAAACTTTATAGTGTATTTATAAATATTTAATTGTTGGCTATCTCAGACCTATTCACAACATGGGTGAAATTGCCTTCTTACTAACCAATATTCAATTGTTTAGGACTTAAGTTTACTAGAAATATTTCTCACACACACACACACACACACACACACATATATATATATATATATATATATATATATATATATATATATATATAATATGCTTGCTATATACTACATTCGCACTTTGAAATGTATCCTTGATGTTTATCTAGCATGACTACAAACATTGTATAAGTATGATAGACTACCTATAGTATACTTATAAGATACTCGTAAAGGAAGGAAAGTGAAATCCTTAGGTTCTGAATTCCATTTTTGAAAGGGTCCCATAACATAAAATACTCATTTATTAGAGCGTACAACATAACGATTAAGGAACTAGACTAGACCACTCCAGTTTCATGTATGAGAGGTGTCCCTGTTCATGCGTAGTCGTTGTATGGTTTGTATGGGATTGAAGTTAGGTGGTTAGGGTTTTAAAATGGCACATGCTACCTATCCCTAACTGGATAACAATATCGGGGTAATTCGCTTTGGATGCAACTTCGCAATCTGGTGTATAAGAACCAGGTATGAAATGAACAATTTCGAGAATTAAACCCAGAACTTAATTGGCTGTCTTCTCACTAATAAATGGTGATAGGAAAATACAGGGGTAACTGTCATGTATTAAATTGGGTCCTAACTACTACATTTAATTCTTCCTATAGCGCCTTTCCTCGGCCTCCTGCTCGACTTGCGTTCCCATTGGTTCATTGCCACCTTGCCTTGGTCACATGGTCACAATACTTCACACTATTCACCTCATTAATATGGGGTGAGTCCCCTCGTAGATATCATTCAAGTTTTCTTTGGTTATGTGATTCAGAGGTAAACCACCATTACCAAGGATCCTGTTATCACTTCTGGCGTAAGACTTAGGCAACGATGGGATTTCTTATTCTGTATGGGAGAAGGATCGTCTATACATCTGGCCCTTACACCTGGTAAGGTTATTCAAACCCCATTATCAACGTTTGTACGTTATGGTTGTTTATGTGATTGTTGGATAAATCATTTGGTTGAGTTTTGATTGTCCTCCATATTCTGTGAGGTTCTAAATACAATTATCCAGACTCGGAATAAGTTTTTCCATGCTTCGGTCGGTTTAGTTAGGGTGTGATTCCCTGCAGAAAAATACCTTATTTTTCTCCAAATTCCTCTGACTTGCCCGCTAGTTATGAGGACTGGCTTACTATATTGAATTAGTGTGAGCATTACAAAACGAATGAGGCCCTTTTGTTATCAGCCATATTTCTTATATTAGACAGGAATAGTACAGTAGGTGAGAAAGTTTTGTCGGGTTTTTGTCATTCTTTCTTCGGAAAGGAAAAGATTCAAGTATTTCTGTCACCATATCCTAATATCATACTTAGGATACCCTGGGAATGTGGGGTGTCTTCTTGGTCGGTAAGTCTGATTTTCCTACCTCGTAATGAGCATTTTATTTACGGAACTATTTTTTTCTTCGAAACCCATTACTCTATGGATCCTAGCATGACTCCCCAGTTGAATTCTATGTCTGTTTTATTCTTACTAGACCCTATATTGTTCTTAGAGAATGTATAAAACATGCATCCATATAAGATGAAATCTATATATAGAATACTATTTGATAAAGAGAGCGCAATCGTCTATATCCCATGTGCTCAAGTTTGTGATTAACTTGAGGCATACTTTTCCTTTCCAACATTCTGTTGTTATCTGTCGTTGTATCTTCAAGTAGAAGTATAGTTCTGTATTTAAATTTGACTAATGCATTTATTCCATCAAATGATATTTGAACAATATTTTTACTTATGTTATTGAATCTGCGTATTGCATGTGACCTTTCGGGGTTTGGTTATGAGATTCTTTGAATCAATTTTTGATTTCATTTATGAGAGTAAAGTTTTTGGTTATCACATCTAATGATGGGTCCCTATTGTTTGCGAGGGTACCCATCAAGAATATTTCGACCCACTTCCCCCTTCGGGATAGAAGATAGAGTTTCGACAGTGTCACGAAAGGAAGGACGACCTCAGACCTGTAAGTTAAGTGATAAAACTTGTGAATATATCTATGGTAAAATTTTTATTTCTCCTTTCCTTTCTGTAGTCGTTCTGGTAGTGAGCCTCTTGATTAATAATAATATTGTCATTAACTTTAAGTTCATTCTTTCTTGCACGGTATTCTTCCCTCCAATTTTCCTAGATTCAGGATGGCTCCGAACTCCAGAAAAGGTATTCAGGTTCTAAGATAGGTCTTGGGAGTGTTAGCAGCCACCATGAAAATAAAATGATGCTTTCCCTAGGTTATTATTTTCATGGAAAGTATACACCGAACTCTTATAGTCGGTCGAATAAATTTATCTTTGTAATTGTTTTTTTTTAGAAATTAATTGGAAAGGAAACTCGAGAGTTCCAAACAATATTCTCATTATTTTAACACTTGCAGGTAGTAGTATCTATCGCAGTGAATGTGTATTGTTACTACCATTCTAATTCTGGAATTTAAATAGATCTTTTATATATCTTTCCTTTCTAAAGAACTTCGCTTCTATGTCTCGCTCATAAGGAGTAACCTCTAGTTTGCGAGGCACTTGAACTATCATAAAGTTTGGTTACTATTACAGTTATAAAATACGAAAGATTTACCCATTTTCCTTCATGATTCCAGTAAGGACGGACTGGCTGTATGAGTCATTTGATTTTTCTTTAAAGTAGCAGAGAGACTAGATAAAATAACTCTCTATATAATAAATCTCTTTATTTATTCATGTCTCGGTCATATATATATAGATACGTACATCTAGAGTCCAAGTGTACTCTTAGTATCTTATTTAGCGTTTTGTACAAAATATTCTATTTTTGAATTAATTATGTTTTTTGTGGGTTAATTATGTTCATTATCTAAATTTTGTTTTCTATATGTACACTAACATGTAATTAGGGACTACTAAAGGGGAATTGGCTTCATTCAACCTAGATGTATTCCTTAGTAAGAATTGCATTGTTCTATTCCATTCATGATTTCGATGCACCAAAAGTTCATTTAAACATATGATAGCCACTAAGGGTTTATCCTACAATTTACTCCATTATAAAACATAAATAAAAAACTGTAGACCTATACTTACATAATTAACTAGATGTGCCTCTTTCGACTATTATAATGACTGAAAGTAATACTAGCTCGACAATTTAATTAACAATGATAATTCACTTAGAATCAGTGTTAGAGGTATTATACTAGCCTTTTAGTGAAGTAACATTCAAATAGATTTTAATCTATAATAGTGCTACTATCCAGAGTTACACAGATGCATTCTAACAGTTATTAAATCATACAACATTCATTTAGAGAAAGAGTAGGTTTTCATATCTGAACAATTGCCGAACAACAAATGGAACAACCACATTCCTCCCAACCTTAGAACAGAACATCCAAATCACTTGTCCTTTTATCCCCCTAGCCTGAACATGAATCCATGAGGGAAAACTCATAAATTCTCCTCAATAATAATCCTGCAGTGTTTTAGCAGCTTCTCCTTGCCTCACACTTAGAATATAATGTTCATAACAACAAGAGATAATTCCTTTCCCTAGCATACTAGGCAGCGTCCTGCCTCCTCACATATGCCATATATCCAAAATCAAAAGTGCCTAGGTCTTTTTCCCCCTTGGGAATTTTTTTAGCTTTCCAAATCCCTTATTTTCAGGGGCTTCCAATGGCCAAATTCCTCATTCACCACTTGTAACAATTAGCCCTGAGGTAGTTCCAACATGTTCCCCACTCATGGAGTCATGGTCAACTGATTTTAACATGGTTGTTCCATTTGTCCTTCAGCAATAATTATAAAATATTTTGTTTCATACAAGTTTCATAGTCAAGTAGTTGGTTGGGTCAAATCATATCTATGTCCAACAGTCATAATCATTAATTACAATGAACTAAATTCAGAATTCAGAATTTCCATAAATGGAAAAAAAAATTCCAATTTCGAATTTACCAAAAAGAGAAATAATTTCCTAAGAAATTTCAAACTTAAAAATAACTTATTTTTGGGGATGTTACAACTTCTCAACAATTTTAGAAACATGCACACCAAATGCATAAGAAAATATCCAGGCTACAACATAAAGAAGTAAGAAACATGCCATACACAACAAATAATCAACAGATAGGCACATTAAAAATACATATCTGAGAGATAATTAAATACACAATAGAATAACATTGTACAAAAAACAAAGAGATAACTTATCTTTCGAGGAAAAATTTACCAACTAGTTGCAAACCAAGGATGTTCCACCTAACCATAGATATTATTGTTCATTTACTCTCAACAACAGGTCGCCTTTGATCCAGGGCTATGAATCCACAAGGACGGGTCCTAGGCCAAATCTAAAACACAAATAAGTTGGCTAACTAGCTCTCAGGTTTCCCAACAACATACGAATACCTGAATTTTAAGGTCTCTTTCCCCCCGAGCGTGCACCACCCAAAGAAACATACACCCTTCTTTTCCATGTAGTCCCTCAGGTTGTCCCATTTCTCTCTAGGGCGCCAATGCTACTAGTCAGGAAATATCCCTACTGGAACTCCAAGGGTTCTCAGCTATGGATAGTTCAATATGAACAGTCATGAGTATCATAACTAACATGCCTCTCAAAACTCAAGCTATCACAGGCCTTTTAAATACTCACAATAATCCAAGTACACCAACTCTCTTCTACCCAACCTGCACAAACCCAAGAGAATGGACCCAGTTATCTCCCACGCAGTCCCTCGGGTTGTCCATATCCTTCCAAGGCTCCAGTGCTTCCGGTTAAGAATATCCCTACTAGGAATCTTAGGACTTGCAGTTGTGGACAGTTCTATCCGAACTCACATCAAGCTCATGCACATAGGCATCGATTCCCTCCTGGAATGATCAATAATTATTACACCCATTCATCAATGGCTCTCCTCTTCGTGCCATTTGTTTCCATGCTCAACTAAAGATCATATGAACTAGTAGCAGTGAGTGAAGAGGAAAGAAGAATAAGGGAACAAAACGAACTAGGGGAAGAAGACGAAGAAGACCCAAAACAAACCCCAAGGGATGTTTATATCACATGAAGACAAGAGCCACATGGCCTCTCTCCCAAGGAGCTCATGTAACCCCTTTTCTCCATAAAATCAATTATGGTTGAAATAAAATAATTATAAAAATACTTATCCCCTCAAGCCCCCTCTCTCGTGGAATCATAGCCCCTTATCTCTTTTTTCCTTGTCGGTCTTGCAACCAGTGGTGTATTTTATTAATATATATGAAGTATTACATTTTCTAGGTGCTCTGACTGCTTTTCAACTTTACCAACTCACTAGCCTAAGTCATATTTATATAATACATTATAGTTCATAAGGGTTAGAACCGATATGCTACATGATCCACTAGTAGTGATTATGTTTCACTAGTTATTAGTCGTGTGCTACTAGGAGTGGTTTTGTACCACTGGATAGTAGTTCTATACTAGTATGAATAGAAACAATTGTGTTCTATTGGATGGAATTGTTCTGATTGCCATAGAGATTATCTAGTTGGATAATGATGATGGTGCTCCTGATTTGATCATGAGATATCCTATGTGGCTATGATGATGCTACCGGGTGAATGGTATGTTTGTGCTCAATATCATTTCATTTAATACTTCCCTAGCTAGGAGGGAGTGTTGATATTACGGTAGTTATGGGAGGTATTAACCTCTACGTGTAACATTTGACGAGTCTAGAATATTCTAGGAAGCAAGAGAAACCCTAGAGGGTTAGGCAATAATCTTAGAAGACAAGTCAACTGAAGATAATAATTTATATTAAATTATTATCCTCTAGAAGTAAAATTCAACCTAGTTAGGTAACTTGGAGGACTATAATAAGAGGCTGCTAAAGCTCATTTTTCACACTCAATCTCATAACTGCATAAGGACAAGTGGTATGCATGACTGGAGGAGAGGTGCAGATGCTGCATTGGTGACTTGGTATTTGGTTATGGTTGGAATTTATTCTTGGTATGCCATCTTTGGAGAGAGGTACACTACCTTGGTTGGCTATTGGTTCTATGGTTTTCTTCCAGCATTATTCCGTCTGTCAAGGTTAAGGTGCTCGGGGGTGGCCTCTGTGCCTATGGTTTGGTGACAATATTGCTATATTTTCTACAGTGAAACGAGAACCCCTATTACTATAACAAGGGGTTTGGATTAGGTCTATGATAAGCCTTGGTATAATGGTAGATCTGCGGTATTGATTCCTCAGGTGAAAAGACATGACGAGTAGTTCAAAAATAGAGATTAATAAATTTAATGGACAAATTATTGAGCTATGGACGATCAAGACGGAAGATATTTTGGTGGACAAAGATCAATGGATCAATGTGGATCTATGTATTGCATCTACATGAATGTTAGAAAAATACTGGAAAAAGTTGGATCATAAGGGAAGAGAACAAACTAGTTATGTCTCTTAGTTTCAATATTACTGAACGTGTTAGGGGAATCTACAATGAAGGAATTATGGGATAATTTAGGGACTTTGTATCAGTATATGTCCCT
>ML817873.1:66309-76923 GCA_009831015.1 Picea engelmannii | reverse complement strand
AAACAAAATTTAGATAATGAACATAATTAACCCACAAAAAACATAATTAATTCAAAAATAGAATATTTTGTACAAAACGCTAAATAAGATACTAAGAGTACACTTGGACTCTAGATGTACGTATCTATATATATATGACCGAGACATGAATAAATAAAGAGATTTATTATATAGAGAGTTATTTTATCTAGTCTCTCTGCTACTTTAAAGAAAAATCAAATGACTCATACAGCCAGTCCGTCCTTACTGGAATCATGAAGGAAAATGGGTAAATCTTTCGTATTTTATAACTGTAATAGTAACCAAACTTTATGATAGTTCAAGTGCCTCGCAAACTAGAGGTTACTCCTTATGAGCGAGACATAGAAGCGAAGTTCTTTAGAAAGGAAAGATATATAAAAGATCTATTTAAATTCCAGAATTAGAATGGTAGTAACAATACACATTCACTGCGATAGATACTACTACCTGCAAGTGTTAAAATAATGAGAATATTGTTTGGAACTCTCGAGTTTCCTTTCCAATTAATTTCTAAAAAAAAACAATTACAAAGATAAATTTATTCGACCGACTATAAGAGTTCGGTGTATACTTTCCATGAAAATAATAACCTAGGGAAAGCATCATTTTATTTTCATGGTGGCTGCTAACACTCCCAAGACCTATCTTAGAACCTGAATACCTTTTCTGGAGTTCGGAGCCATCCTGAATCTAGGAAAATTGGAGGGAAGAATACCGTGCAAGAAAGAATGAACTTAAAGTTAATGACAATATTATTATTAATCAAGAGGCTCACTACCAGAACGACTACAGAAAGGAAAGGAGAAATAAAAATTTTACCATAGATATATTCACAAGTTTTATCACTTAACTTACAGGTCTGAGGTCGTCCTTCCTTTCGTGACACTGTCGAAACTCTATCTTCTATCCCGAAGGGGGAAGTGGGTCGAAATATTCTTGATGGGTACCCTCGCAAACAATAGGGACCCATCATTAGATGTGATAACCAAAAACTTTACTCTCATAAATGAAATCAAAAATTGATTCAAAGAATCTCATAACCAAACCCCGAAAGGTCACATGCAATACGCAGATTCAATAACATAAGTAAAAATATTGTTCAAATATCATTTGATGGAATAAATGCATTAGTCAAATTTAAATACAGAACTATACTTCTACTTGAAGATACAACGACAGATAACAACAGAATGTTGGAAAGGAAAAGTATGCCTCAAGTTAATCACAAACTTGAGCACATGGGATATAGACGATTGCGCTCTCTTTATCAAATAGTATTCTATATATAGATTTCATCTTATATGGATGCATGTTTTATACATTCTCTAAGAACAATATAGGGTCTAGTAAGAATAAAACAGACATAGAATTCAACTGGGGAGTCATGCTAGGATCCATAGAGTAATGGGTTTCGAAGAAAAAAATAGTTCCGTAAATAAAATGCTCATTACGAGGTAGGAAAATCAGACTTACCGACCAAGAAGACACCCCACATTCCCAGGGTATCCTAAGTATGATATTAGGATATGGTGACAGAAATACTTGAATCTTTTCCTTTCCGAAGAAAGAATGACAAAAACCCGACAAAACTTTCTCACCTACTGTACTATTCCTGTCTAATATAAGAAATATGGCTGATAACAAAAGGGCCTCATTCGTTTTGTAATGCTCACACTAATTCAATATAGTAAGCCAGTCCTCATAACTAGCGGGCAAGTCAGAGGAATTTGGAGAAAAATAAGGTATTTTTCTGCAGGGAATCACACCCTAACTAAACCGACCGAAGCATGGAAAAACTTATTCCGAGTCTGGATAATTGTATTTAGAACCTCACAGAATATGGAGGACAATCAAAACTCAACCAAATGATTTATCCAACAATCACATAAACAACCATAACGTACAAACGTTGATAATGGGGTTTGAATAACCTTACCAGGTGTAAGGGCCAGATGTATAGACGATCCTTCTCCCATACAGAATAAGAAATCCCATCGTTGCCTAAGTCTTACGCCAGAAGTGATAACAGGATCCTTGGTAATGGTGGTTTACCTCTGAATCACATAACCAAAGAAAACTTGAATGATATCTACGAGGGGACTCACCCCATATTAATGAGGTGAATAGTGTGAAGTATTGTGACCATGTGACCAAGGCAAGGTGGCAATGAACCAATGGGAACGCAAGTCGAGCAGGAGGCCGAGGAAAGGCGCTATAGGAAGAATTAAATGTAGTAGTTAGGACCCAATTTAATACATGACAGTTACCCCTGTATTTTCCTATCACCATTTATTAGTGAGAAGACAGCCAATTAAGTTCTGGGTTTAATTCTCGAAATTGTTCATTTCATACCTGGTTCTTATACACCAGATTGCGAAGTTGCATCCAAAGCGAATTACCCCGATATTGTTATCCAGTTAGGGATAGGTAGCATGTGCCATTTTAAAACCCTAACCACCTAACTTCAATCCCATACAAACCATACAACGACTACGCATGAACAGGGACACCTCTCATACATGAAACTGGAGTGGTCTAGTCTAGTTCCTTAATCGTTATGTTGTACGCTCTAATAAATGAGTATTTTATGTTATGGGACCCTTTCAAAAATGGAATTCAGAACCTAAGGATTTCACTTTCCTTCCTTTACGAGTATCTTATAAGTATACTATAGGTAGTCTATCATACTTATACAATGTTTGTAGTCATGCTAGATAAACATCAAGGATACATTTCAAAGTGCGAATGTAGTATATAGCAAGCATATTATATATATATATATATATATATATATATATATATATATATATATATGTGTGTGTGTGTGTGTGTGTGTGTGTGAGAAATATTTCTAGTAAACTTAAGTCCTAAACAATTGAATATTGGTTAGTAAGAAGGCAATTTCACCCATGTTGTGAATAGGTCTGAGATAGCCAACAATTAAATATTTATAAATACACTATAAAGTTTCCGTATGAGTAGTATTATAAGCACAATGAAGAACAATCACAAAGTGAAGAATGTCGAATGATTAACTATAGTAGTCCAAATAAATATTTTTTTTTTATTTGGAAATTTTGGGAAACATTACAGAAGTCCTTTGTTTTTGAGATAAGATCAGAGAACTAAGTACTTGGACTACATTGTGCCTCACTTGCGGGTGGATGGGTTTGTTGCAATTGGATATAGTGGCATAGCCTAGCCTACGGGTGGCTGGGTACGTTACAGTTTGGTATCAGAGCTTCTGGTTGAAACATCGGGCATGTATAGGTCAGGTCTAGTGGTTACAGTCTCGTGGTTGAGATCATTGTATGACCTTGACGTTGAAAAGCGCAGGAGGAATGGCATTGCAGAGTCCTTGTAGAATCTAGAACATCATAGATCCTTTATAAGGGATTGAAGGATCTTGACCATCCCTTTCAAATTCGGGAGTGATCACCACTATGGGATCAAGAGAGATTTGGATCGTTAGATCGAAGGGCTCATGAGTAGGAGTCATGTGATGAAGGAAAAACTAGAAGTTGAGAAAGGTTAAGTCCTAATCATTAGATCTATCTTGTTGATCGTCAGTCGTCGATCGAGGCCAAGCACGAAATGTAATACTTCAGAACTTCGTCGCTTCAACAATATTGGTAGGCATGCAAAGCTTGAACTATCGAAGGCTAGAGGTTTGAAGTATCATGAGTTGTTTGATATGATGGTAGGCATGGATGGATCTTCTTCATTTATAGTGGTCACCCAACATTGACCACTTCGGTATTTTTTCAGTCCAGGAGTTTTAAACCTTGTTGAATTGTTATAACCCGAAGTCTTAGAGCGTCGGAGTCCCGAAGTCTCGTCAACCATTAGATGGAGCCATGGACTTCAGGATTGTTTAAGACCGTTAGATATATAATGTATTTAGGAGTATGGGGGTCTTCTGGAGAAAGAAACCTTGAATTCAAAGCTAGAGTTAATCGTAGTCGTTGCTTGTGGGAGGAGTGTGAGTTGTCGATTTCAATTCAGTGTTCGACTATCTGGGAGGTAGCAAGTTTTGGACTTGGGAAACTTCTGAAGCCTGGAGTCCTGGAGTCCTGGAGTCCCAAATTTGATTGATGACACGGCCTTAGTCCACTCTAGTGATTACTAGGTATGTTGCAGATCAAAGCCCCAAAGCATTGTAGCCCCAAAGTGCTGATTGCACAAAAGTGTAAAGTCATGATGTCACGTAGGTTGTTTGATCTAGAGTAGTAATTGTGGATTGGCCATGTGGTTGATGATGTGGATTA
The DNA here is from genome assembly GCA_009831015.1 of Picea engelmannii. Taxonomy (NCBI): domain Eukaryota; kingdom Viridiplantae; phylum Streptophyta; class Pinopsida; order Pinales; family Pinaceae; genus Picea; species Picea engelmannii. The sequence goes on along the minus strand of ML817873.1, from coordinate 72,634 downwards.
TTCCATGTGGTAGGGGTTCCATGTGTGGACATGTTTCTTTCAATTTTGGTACCTTTTGGATCCCGATCTGTTCATTTTTTAGTGACACGTGGCACATGTTGCAGGGGTCCATTTCACCCTGGGTGATGTTAGCGTGTTGCATCAACTTCGGGAGTATGTGACTACGGGGGTTTCTAGGTTTCTATGAGTGAAATGTGCCAAATATTGAAGTCGCAAAGGCATGTGGGATGTCAATCTAAGAGCCCTTCAGGACCTTTCTCAACCATTATATCAAGCAGTGGAGGGATGGCGTAAGCACTTCAGAAGATATCACTCCAGGGATTTGAGTGACTCAAGATTTGAAATGTCCCAGAGTCCTGGAGTAGTGAATTCATGCGGTTCATTGATATAAGACCCTCCAAGATTTCTTGTGACCGTTGGATCCAACAGAGGGAGAAGAGGTAAGTACTTTAGAGGATTTCCACTACGGGGAAGTGGAAAACTCAAGAATGGAAATACCCTGGAGCATCATATTTCTGAATTGGTTGAGCGTCGTCTATCTCAACGCCTGATTAAGTAGTATCTGATGATATCATTGAAGCCTCTAGATGAGGGCAGAACTGTCGATTCGGTGGGAGATTAAATCTTGACCATCCATTTTTTTCTATTGGAGTTATTAAAGGCTTTGACGAAGTGCAACCTAGGGGGAAAACAAAATTTGATAGGGGAAAACAGTCAAAGGCCGAAGTCTGGAGGACTTGGTCCCATTGTTGGTCTCATGCTAAGGTAAAAAGGGTTTGGAAGTAAACCAACCCTCGGACTTAGTGTTCAAGCAAGATCCTGTGTAGAAAAACATAGAGTGGGGCGCTAAAGAGTGATTAAGCTCACGATTTCGAGTTGTGGTCACATGGAACTTGGTTTGAAGGAAGCACCTCTACAGTTCTCAATTTTCTATATGAGATAAGGGGGATGAAAGTGGTTTTTTGGGGAGCCCTGACTTTTATCTATGATATCCGATTGGGGCAAGAATATAGTCATTGGAAGTCTTATTCAAAGGATTTAGAGGAAAATAATAGGGATCTGTTATAATATGAAGATTGATATAATTTTTATTCATGAATTAAACAAAAAAGGTACTTATAAATTTAATTGACAATTTTTGTATGATCTGTATAGTTCTAACAAGATGGTTTCTTCCATCTTTGTCAGGATTAGAGGTATAACCAAATCTATTCAAGAATAGGATTAGATGTTAGGGTCATGGAGGTATGACATTTCTTACATAAGTTGGATGAGGTACTACAAAATAAAGAATCCTCACATGGGACATGATGCTAGCAGCTGGATAATGTCATTTATGGGCATAGAAAGGAAAATTAAGGCTCCATATCCTTGAAGGTAGAGATGTGTAGACAATTGTGAACTTGATGTGGAAGAAAACAAAGAGCTTAAGAGGTGGCGTGTGAATAATCTCTATGTTTCAATCATAGTTGTTCCAGGGAAGGATTTGTTAGATATGACTTATCTACTTGTCTAAAAGTACTTAGTGAAAGAAATCCACTTATGATATCAGATTTCACAGTGGAAGTAGGATGCCAATATAGAGAAATTGGAATGATCTCTAACTTGAAAAGTGGCACTGAATGAAAATGGATTTTCCATTGGGGAATGGTATTAAGTGGGAAAGAATAACCAAGTGTAACGTGGCTGGAAAATTGTTCAGACCCAGGGAACCATAGTGCAGATGAAAAGAATGGAAGCACGCAAGGAACCAAGGATCTGAAGGAATTCTAGAACAACCAACTACAATAGAAATAGATAAATAAATAAGTGAATTAAAACAAAAATGCACTAGAGTGCATGAGGCATACAATGAAGTTAAATTGCATATGCATTAGTAGGCATGCTAAGAGTAAATGTTTGGTGCATATGGATGTGTAATTTTGCATATGTACATGCTTGAATATGCATATAACATGCTTGTGAACTTAGAATAGTCTATTATTATGAAATAATGTTTGAGTATGACTAATGATGGATTATGTATCCAGGAAAAATGATATAGAAGAGTTAAAGACGTGGATGTTGTTGTTGCTTATGATTTCCATCTAGGTGAAGAGCCATGAGGATGGCAGGAATGGTGATCAAAATGATAAAGGAGGAATTTTGTGAGCTTCTACAAATATCAGTTGGACAGATAAAAACAAGTAGGTTGATAACAACCAAGTAGGTATGCATTTATTTATTTTTGTTGCATACATGTTGAAGTGGATTGAGTTAAGAATTCCTTTAGCTAATTTCAATATTTAAATTGATATGTAATGGACAAAGGCCTAGAGTATGCAAATTTTTTGATGCTAGAATGCATTTAGATAAAATGTTGGTTGCATATTATGTTATGATTGGTTATGGGATCATAACCGGGTTAATTCGGGAGACATACTCCTATAACAATGAATAACCATATAGCTAGTCATGTGTGAGACCATAATATGGTTGGATATGGAAGGGATATAGCACTATGTGAGTGCTCAATGGTATCCACTGTATATCTGATGTTTGGATTTCAACCTCTTTTCCAACACTGAAGAAAACTTAAGGATTGTATTATTGGTGTTATGTTTGGGTGGGAAAGGAAGGTAACCAAATAGTTAGGCAAGTAGTAGGAAGTGTGTGGATTATGTGTAGAGTCATTGGCTAGACCTTCCAACTCATCATGGTGGAATGCATGAAATAGTTATGTGGTATTATGTAGTCAATGCATGGATGCATTGTGTATATGTAGCCATGGGTATTGGCACATTGATTTTTATCTTATTAATTGTTGCATTATGAAAATTCTATGTGACTGATAATACATGTGTATGTAATGATGATTTCACTCCAATTGATAGTTGGATTAATACAAGTAATTGAATTGTAGTTGTAAACAATTCTGAGAGCAATTTGTTATTTTTTTTTAATCATTGCCATATATATATATATATATATCTTGTACATGAGATATTGAAAATTTGTTTGGCTGAGGAATGTTGAAATTGCAGGAGGAAAGGGTCTTGGATATGGCAGTGTTGTAATCCCATAAAGAATACCAATGCCTATTTCTACAAGAGCCAAATTGTTATGAGCAGAAGCTCATGTCTAGAAGTTTTATTTTTCCTATATAATACAGTTTTGGGAATTATGATTTGATAATTACGGACAAATTGTTTTGGTTGAATGTAAATATAATAAATTGTAGGTAGAATGGTATTTTATATGGTAGGTATGTAATCCCATAAGGAACATTTATATCTACAGCTACATAGCCAACCATTATGAGTAGAAATCTCATGCCTGGAAAATTTTGTTTTCCTGTATAAAACAGATTTGACATTTATGATTGGAAATGGTGATAATGATATCTCATGATGATTGTATGTGTATAATACAAATGAGATGTTGGATATGGAAGTTGGAAAGCATGGAAAAGTCTATTGTTGGGACATGAGGACCCTGTGGCAAGCCATGATATCCCTAGAATATGTTGTGTTGTGGTAACACATTCCAGCGAGTCGCCTCGGCTATAAGACTCGATAAAGTCTCTAGAAATATTCTTGTGCAAGAAAGCCTTAGTCGGGAAAGATGTATTTCCTAAGGGGCTGTATAGCAGAGAAGGGGATTCCTGAGCTTGGGCCTAGAAGGTGAGTGACCACAAGGAAGAAGAGAATTTGATAGCTCTTGATTGGGGTCATGCACACAATGGTTATGTCAAAGGAAAACAGTGAGCCAAGTTAATGAGGGAGCCATATGGATGTAGATTTGTGAGCCACACAGATAAGTGTTGTAATGGATTACGAAAATTTACTCATAGATTATAGAAAAAATGAAAAATTTATGCACAAATTATGAATTGATATGCTTGTTGATTTGAAATGTTGTAGGAAAACAATGAATGATGAAGATCTATAAAAGTACCAGAATATGACAGAAAAAAAGGTGATGTTGGAGCAACTGAGTGACAAGGGAATAGAATGAAGAAAGTCCAATGGACTTGTTGCATCTGGAGTTCTAGAATCCACAACTTTGAAACTTCATGGCCGAGTGCACTGAAGCCATGGAGAGAAGTGGAACAGCCTGAGGGATTCCATGGTAAAGAAAGGGTTTCATTTATTTGGGTTGTGCATGGATGAGGATGAAGGAGAGATTTTTGGTTGGAAACACTGCCATAAAAATAAATTCTGAAGATCATTATACATCTTTTGGGTCAGAATGCCTATGTATAAATGTTTAATTTTAGGCTAGAGTGCCTATGTATATAACATTGGGTTGGATTTCCTGTGTGGATTAAGTCTAGAGGGTATGGATTTGTAATGTTAATAACATTGGAATGGTACTTTTCACTGAGGATAGTGCCAAAATAAGGAGAGGTGGATGTTCTTGGATTACTAAGAGGGGGGGTGAATCGGTAATAGAGCAATTTAATCTTTTTTAACCATATAATCCAAGTGTTATATCAATGAATCATTATCATCCAATAACTACAGAGTAAATAAGAAATGAACAATTGAACAAACATACACATACACAATACACCAGTGTTTTACGTGGAAACCCAAATCGAGAGAAAACCATTACATTCATTGGATGCACCAACTTCCTTTGTTTTCCAGCTGCAATTGGAAGGAGGCTCCAACCCCCTAGTTTCTCAGGCTCCAACCTGAGGGAAGCTCCAAATCCCCAATTCTATGGCTACAACAAGAAGGAGGCTACAACCCTCTATGTTCTCCAGCTACAATCGGAAGGTGGTTACAACCACCTGTCCTTGCCCCATCATGCCACCCTAAAGTAGAAGTAGAATAATGGAACCATTGTTAACCTGTCACTGTGAGATATATCGTTGTAAACCTGTACCAATAAATCTGAACCATGCATCAACTTATACCTCAACCTGTAATCAACCTATACCATAAACAAGTGCATCAACCATGCACCAACCTATACCAAATAACCTGTAATCAACCTGTACCATAAACAAGTGCATCCAACCATGTAACAAGTATGTACCAATCATGTGTCAACTACTCATCAACTATGACTCATCAATATGTACTAAAATCATCAACTATACACCTCGTGTATGTGCCAACTCATCAACTACTTGTCTCAACCATGTACTCAACATGTACCTCAACCAAAAGCCCTCATCAATTTCATCATCCAAATCTGATTTGTATCTCTGTAATAGAGCCAGTGTATATGATCACATTCCTACAAACCTTCATTAACTTCAACAACAAGAGACTAGCATTTTCATCAAACTTTTCTTTAGTCTCACATGCCTAGTTTTGGATTAGTCAACAACCCTAACTTGAAGTAATCATAACTTTGTACCTGTAATGTATAAATATCTGAAAAAATATTCTTCATTGTGTTTTATGAAAGTCCTCCTGGTGTCACTACTTGGAACCTCTCAGAAAAGGAGTTATAGCAAAAATGGCATACCTTGTCGAATTCTGGCTTATTCTAGAGAGAGACCTTGTAGAGTGTTCCCCACTCAGAATATTTGTTGAATTGATATGAAACTATTCAAAAACATACTAAATACTATACCCTAACCAACACATCTAGTTTCACTAAATTTGGATCTGTTATGAAGAAGTTATGACATTTTTACCTAAAACACTTGTTTTTGACTAGTTTTAGGATTAGCCACAAACCCTATTTTCCATGGAGTGTAACTCCAAAAATACAATGAACCACAAGATTAATTTTTTACCATAGATACTTGGATATGTTGTCTCAATGGCATAGAAATTTGATGGTATGAATCATTATATAAAAAAAATTATAGTGAAAATGGTGAGATGACCTGTAAATAACATACCTTAGAAAGAACCATCAAAAGAATTTATCCTTCCTTGCATTTCGGCCTTCTTTTCTTCACCTTCCCTCAGAATTTTGGCTTAGATATCCTTCGTTACCTCATACAACAGAGTAAATAAGAAATGAACAAATGAACAAACATACACATACACAATACACCAGTGTTTTACGTGGAAACCCAAATCAAGAGAAAACCATTACATTCATTGGATGCACCAACTTCCTTTGTTTTCCAGCTGCAATTGGAAGGAGGCTCCAACCCCCTAGTTTCTCAGGCTCCAACCTGAGGGAAGCTCCAACTCCCCAATTCTATGGCTACAAAAAGAAGGAGGCTACAACCTTCTATGTTCTCCAGCTACAATCGGAAGGTGGTTACAACCACCTGTCCTTGCCCCATCATGCCACCCTAAAGTAGAAGTAGAATAATGGAACCATTGTTAACCTGTCACTGTGAGATATATCGTTGTAAACCTGTACCAAT
>ML817873.1:31804-47278 GCA_009831015.1 Picea engelmannii | reverse complement strand
ATACATAAAACTTAAAACAAATATATTAAAACAAAAACATAAAACAAATAAACTATATTAAAACAAAAACAAACAATATAAAAAAAAAGTAATAAAACAATATACAACATATATAAAATATAACATTGAAACAAAGCGTATGATTTAACACACAAAAATTAAAAAAAGCTTTACCCTAAGTTCTACCCCACCCTCTAACTCCACTCACCCTCATACCATCACTCATGATCACGTCACACTCCACTCACTTTTCCATACACATCCCGCCCCCATCCAAACTTACATCATACGTTTTCAATTTAATCCACGACCCATAAAAATTCCGGACCCCCCCTCACCTTCCAGACTTTAACGAGAGGGGGGGTCTGGAATAATGGTTTTTAAAAACCACCCCCCTCCACGTGGCGCCTTCCTATTCATGTGGACCCCCCCCAAAAAAAATAAAAAAAACCGCTTACCACCTGAGGGGGGGGGGGGTCCGGAATACCGCTTTTCATAAAAAAAACCCCTTTTTTAATATTTTTGTCATTTTTGCCTATTTCAGCATGTGTTCGTCCGAGGCATTTTTTGGGCAACGAAGACGGATTTTAAAAATCCAAGAGAGGTTTTTTCTCAGCACAGGCTGAAGAACAAAAACCTCTCTCAGTTTTTACAACGGAGCTATGAGAAGGGAGAATAAAAGACATCTTCGAGGCCCATTTTTCCAGATTCTCAATTTTCCATTACAGTCCCGATCTTGCAGGAGCTGTTATAGCCAGCTGGGGACGAATTTGGCGAAACCAAAGGAAATTTTTGTCCAACACATGCCCATCTACAATAACCTATTTTCGTTTTCACCCAGGTGTCATCGTTCAATAGAAAAACACGTCTGTTCGAACCCCTTTTTCACAGAAAACCGGTCCGTCTTTCATGGCAGAAAGCTCCAAATTTTGTGGGAGTGGTGGCTATTTTTGGCCGAGGAAATTAAACCAACTTCCGAAACTTATTGGGATTATTTATCCTATTTATTCAGAGGATTTTAATGTAAAAAGGTTTGACCTGTGAGGTTCCTTGCTGGACTGTGGGCTGTGTTTAGCAGAGAAACTTATTCTGTAACTTCAAATGATCTATCAGAAATGAGCATGTTGTTCACATGATTCCTGTGTGGAGATGTTGGTGGTGTTTCTTGTCTTTGTTAAGTTTTTCCTGTTATCATTTCGTTTGTTTGTCAATTTCTTATTATCAAAAGAAGAATAACAGAGCATAATTTATTGTGAAATACTCTGCATCTGATCTTGTGATAATCTTTATGTTTCTCCTCTAAAAAGCTAGTTTATGAATTCTTAACTGCTCATTTGCTTGGATTTTTTCTCCCCTTTTCTTCCTCAGATCAACACCATCAAAACTTAATTCGATCCAGCACTTCCACTACCTTTCCCTTTTTAAAGAGTTATGTCTAAGATCTGAGAGTGAATCACATTTTTAAGTGCAGACCCCATTTGCCCAATGGCCCTCCTTGCTGTTCCAAAACAATCATTTAAAAACCCCAACCCCACACTTGCATAACTAGCCTAATACCTATTAAAACAAAGCTATATCAGATAGAGAGATCCCTCTCTGAGTCTTGGAGGGATAGATCCAAGACTCGAAGCGGTTTTGATGTTGCCTCTGTGACTGCCTTACAGCCTTGGGCAAATTACAGAGTGCTAACAACGCACAAGGGGCATTGTTGTCTATGGTACATCAACAATCTGTCGGACCATGAGTGTCCATTCTGGACCATTTTCCGAACACAAAAATGATTGGCCATAAAAAATGTTGGGCCACTTTCGAGACTGGAAAGTGACTTCCCAATCTAGACCATTTTCAAAACTGGAAAATGACTGTCCATCAAGAATCTTGGACCACTATTTGGACTGGAAAGTGACTTCCCAACCTGGACCATTTTCCAAATTGGAAAATGACTATCCATAATCAATAACATAGCAGTGCTCCCTCCCAACCTAGGGAGTAATCACTTCCATTTCCAATAAGGAAGTCATATCCACACGTCCCATCTTGTCCCTTAACTACACAAACGTTTCATCTGGGACAAAGTATTTACCAAAATATCTGCTATCTTCTCATCAATGGAGATATAATCGAGAATTACTTCTCCCTTTTGGACTTTATCATGCAAAAAATAATGCTTGATCTCAATGTTCTTCGACCTTTCATGCAATATCGGTGATCCATATTTTATGAGAAGAATGAAATGAATACAGATTATTAATAGGTTCTTAACACAAAATAATAGAGATATAGTAAAACTAGTTTTCTATTCAATAACGAAATAAGTTCAAACTGTAAAATGCAGCGAAAACAAGCTTGCTGGAATGGTGGCGGCTTATCTCTGAGAAGAGATGTGACAGTAGCGTGCATTCGCAAGAAGAAGGTTACAATGAAGCTCTGAAGGTCTTTTTACAATAATCAAGAATTCCAAAAAACCTAGACATCCAAAAACCTAACCCTAGGAGATGAACCGCCAAAAGTCATGTGGGCCCTGTTTGGGTAAGTTAGTACATCAACTTCTCGGGGTCGTAACTTTTGCATACGATCTTCGTATTAGGCATGTGATATCCCGTTGGAAAGGTATCATCGAGGAGATTCATTTTGAGGGCTCAATCATTCCTTTGTATATGATTGAGGATATCAATCCCGAAAATCCTTCATTTAGGCCCTCAAAATGGCCCCGGAAGTTAAAACTGCTAAAAATAGTAAATTGCCAAAATTGTCAGAAACCTGTTTTGAGCTAGTTGGAAAAGATGGGTGGCCACTGATATCCATCTGGATCAATCCTCCATCCTTAGGAAGAAATGGTCTCCATTGCGTTGAGTTTCCCCATCAAATGAGGAAATTTCTGTTGAATTTGGCCCCGGGTGAGCCACTTGCCTTGGTGCAAGAGGTACCCTACTTTGATGACTCGATAAAGTTGGATCCTTTGTTGTCAAGTGCCCTTGATCTGTATGTCCACAATATGATGATTGGATGCCTATTGTAGGCAGTCGGGGTTGATCTCTGTTGGTGTCAGTTGTTCTGCTACTTCTGAGGTGTCCAATAATGGTGGGAAATAAGGGTGAAGGAGATCCATGTTGAACATTGGGTGCAGACCAAGGAAAGGAGGATTGTTGAGCTCAAAAACATTATCCTCCAATACCTCATCTTTGAAGGGCTCGATGTCGTACTACAGTCGGTACTATTGGCTGACGCAGAGATCGCTTTCTTGGTAGAGCCATCCAATGGTGTACGGTTGTGGGTGCGGCGTTGTTGCTAGGGCCAGCCGCTTGATGACCTCTGCTGATATGAGGTTCTTCTGGCTACCGCTATCAATGATGAAGTGCAGCGGGGTTCCTTTTACCCACATTTGTGAATGGAAGAGGCACTCTCCTTCTTCTGGCTTGTCTAGTTCACCAGGCTGGAGCTTGGTGGTAGCAACGGTGGAACTGGGTTCTGCGTCAATGATCCATCTTCCCCTTTCTGGTTCTGGATCAGAGCCATAATCTTCATCTGATTCAGAGGCTTTCACTTCGGCCACTAGCGAATTCTTTGAGCGACAATCAGCAGTGTTATGCCAAGGGATCTTATGGAAGTCGCACCACTTCCCAGTATCTTTCTTTGTATTTACAATGTCCTTCTTTGCTTGCGGCTTGGACTAGTTGTCCTGATATTGTCCATCTTTTCTCTGTCCTTTTTTCAGTGGGTTGGGGCCACCCTTTCTTGGATTTTTTTGTGAGGGGTTCCCAGGCCCAAATTTCCGCGTTTTTTGTTTGAGCTTCTGCTCTATTTTGATGGCATATCGGTAGGCCGCGCCCAAGGATGAGATGTATAGAAATTCCATTTCGGTCTGGATGTATCTATGCAGAGCACTGTGATACTTGAGCACCATGATAATTGAGCATTGCGATACTTGAGCACTGGATGTTGCTTTGAATCTTTGATACCCAACTTGGTGCGCAAGGTATGGAAGATATTTGTGAAATTTGGCACTGCTTGGTCTCTTTCTTCCCATAGTGTGGTCCATTTGGTATACAGGTCATCATAATTTCCGACGGCATAGTATTATTCCTTAATAGCATCCCTGAAGGATTCCCAGGTGGCCGTGACCGAAAATAATGAGGTTTCCTCTATTTCTTTTTGCTCACAAAAAGTTTCGCACCAATATTTGACATGGGGAATGGCTCTGAGGAGTGCAAAAGTAATCTTTTCTTTATTCGAAAAGTTATGGATAGAAAAATACCCTTCTAGTAGATTCAACCACATGTCTACAACATCTGTGTCTATTTGACCTTCAAATATAGGAATATCGAAGTTTATTTTCACCTTGAAGGGGGTGACGCCTCTGTTCGAAGAAGATGCATCGCCTGTTGGTAGCCACCAAAGGATTTGTGCGAAACTATCCATCATCTCGTTCCTCTGTTGTGTGAGGGATTCCTCAATAAATAGTTTAAAAGGATCCTGTCCTATCATATTTCTTTTCCCTTCCATGGGAGGTCTCTTGGGCGTGTAAGAGCTTCTTTCCTCAAGAGAAACAAGCTCGAGACCTAACTCTTTGTACTCCGACCTCGTTGGGGACATGCATTAAGATGACAAAGAGAAGACCGCTCTGATAACACTGATCTAGATTTTATGAGAAGAATGAAATCAATACAGATTATTAATAGGTTCTTAACACAAAATAACAAAGATACAGTAAAACTGGTTTTCTATTCAATAACGAAATAAGATGAAACTGTCAAAATGCAGCGAAAACAAGCTTGCTGGAATGGTGGCAGCTTATCTCTGATAAGAGATGTGACGGCAGCGTGCATTCAAAAGAAGAGGGTTACAATGAGGCTATGAAGGCCTTTTTACAATAAGAAATAATGCCAAAAACCCTAGACATCCAAAAACCTAACCCTAGGAGATGAAACGCCAAAAGTCACGTGGGCCTCGTTTGGGTAAGTTAGTACATCAACTTCCCGGGGTCGTAACTTTTGCATACGATCTCCGTTTTAGGTGTGTGATATCCCATTGGAAAGGTATCGTCAAGGATATTCATTTTGGGGGATCAATCATGCCTTTCGATATCATTGAGGAGCTCGATCCTGAAAAACCTTCATTTAGGCCCTCAAAATGCCCCTGGAAGTTAGAACTGCTAAAAATAGTAAATTGCCAAAATTGTCAGAAAACTGTTTTGATCCAGTTGGAAAAGGTGGGTGTCCATCGATATCCATCTGGATCAATTGGGTTCTCTAAGAGATTTAGACAACTTTGGTTATCTCAATATATCATAGTCGAATCCAACACCTAATCAAATAGTCAAGAAACTGACTTACGAAGCCACACTACTTATGTACAAGCATCACAAGATGCAATATATTTTTCTTTTGCAGTGCTAAGTGCAACAAAATTTTGTTTCCTGTTATCCCATTATATCTTGGAAAATCTCAAACTGAAACATATCGAATAAGTACTTCTTCTATTATATGCATTCCCTACCCAATTTGAATGGATAAATCCATGTAGTTGTATATCATAATTCAAATGTCTCACAAAGATGTTTCGAGGAATACTTTTCAATTATTCAATTCTCATGGCTAGGTTCCATCTTGAACTGGATCAAAATGTTTACAACAAAGCAAATTTATGGCCTAGTATTCATTGAATGCATCAAGGAGTCAATCAATTACCGGTACAAGGATGGGTCTAATGAATTAGAGTCTCTCAACTTCTTCAGATCTGTCATCATGGGAGTTTTCCATTGATTTTCAATCAATCATCCTGGACATTTGAAGAACCATTTCGATACAGTTCCTCTTTCATAGGAAGTTTTCACCACGCTTATGTTGTACATGAGAGGCTTTGCACAAGGTTTCTTGAATCCATACAAGGTCTTCTTATGTCTGCATACATGGGTCTCTTTCTGGTATACCTCAAAACCTTGAGGTTGTTCTACATATGCCTCTTCTTCAATTACTCTGTTGAGAAAAACAATATTTACATCCATCTGATGTAGACTCCAACCCATGGATACTGCAAGAGTTATAATGGCTCAGCTATAGGTGTATCTAGTTACTAGAGCAAGCTATCATCATAGTATTATCCCTACTCCTGGGAGAACCCTCTAGTTTTGAATCTCGCGAATGCTTCCAATCATAAGTATTTTTCACAATTTCTCACATACATTGTTCTTCATCACAACTTATTTCCATTCCTTCTATTTGACTGCTTCTAGTGGGTTCAAACCATGTTGGTAGTCTTATGATTCTTGGTAGAATAATTGGTTCAACTTTTTGTTCTAGCTTTTCTTTCTTTCTTGGAATCTTCATGTTCTTCCTCATGTTTCTCTTCAATGTTGGATACCATGGAATCTTATATAGATTTTATTCCCTTCCTTTCTAAAGGTTCCAACTTGTTCCTTTCGTTATAGGAACATAAATTTATATGGACAACAAGGATAGCCAAGTCTTCTTTTCAAGGAAGACTTCTTCTATCCAAGTTGAACATGTGCTACTTATAATGGCTGCTACTTCTAATGAAGAACATGGACATATACTTCATAATATTCACAGATTCTTGAATGGATCATATCATTGAGGATTATCTCTGTCCTAATCCCAAATTCATGCATGAATGAGAAATATGTGTAATGCCCCATCGTTACGACTACAAGCGATGCAAGAAAGTGCAATTTTTTTTTGTTTGAAGAAGGATGACAACAACGCCAACAGTTAACAACACATCTTGATGAAGAACACAATGCACGCTGATCAGGAAACAAACAACAACGACTCACCAAACTATCACATCAAGCAACTGGACGAAACATGCGGTAATTAATAGAAAAATGAAAATGACTACCCTCCTGACACAAGAAAGACAATGACTACAAGATAAAGGACAACATCAACAACCTGACCCAGTGGCTTCGAAAACCAGAAACAAGAAACCTCCACGTCACACAAAACCCAACGCCTTAAGATGTTACAAAACAAGTACCAACAACCATTACAATTAACAATACATCCACATCGGGAAACACAAGACTCTGGCCGGGTTATCATTCACATCTATCCATCAAGGTGTACAATGATCCCCTCATCAGTAATCATGATGTCTGAAGGCGATAGGTGTGACAATAACCATGGCGCAAGATAACATTTCTAGTCCCTTTACCCAAGATAAATTTAGCGTTCTAGGAGACCAAATTAACTATCTAAACATAAGACGACTAACCCTATCACCCAATCGACAGGCCAACACGATGAAAGGGAATTTGATGACTCTGACATTCATACAAAACAATAATTTCCTTGCACAACAAAACATTATGTACATATTAAAATAATTATTATCAAAACAATTAGTTCATTGTAACTAATTTCCAATTCAGATATCAGAGAAGTATTTTTCTAAGGAGGAATTCACTATCTTGTAAACTGAAACAAAAATGAAACCTGTCTTTTAAGACTGTGTAAACCATTTCCTTTAAATCTAAATTTGTTATCTTTAAACTGAAACAAATATAAGTATTTTCCTAAGGGTGAATTTGCTATCTTTAGAACATCACAAGAAATTATTGTCTTTTAAAGACACTTGGTGTCTTTTAAATATAAAACTGAAACAATATAACTTTGTCTACTTTAAATAATAACATCTAAATCTGTCAGTTTAAATAACACATGGTTATGACTAGATAAGCAATCAAAAAGGGATTCTTTGTTGTGTAATGTATTCAATGTAATAACAAGTCTATTTGTGGATACAATTTACAGTGAGTAACATTGTTGTGTCAATCATTAATACAAAATGGAAAATCATTGTCACACACAACATACAACACTACAATTACACAGTCACAAAAAACACAACTATTACCCATCCATAAAACGTTGTCTATCATTACGCTGTGTGTAGAGCATGATGAATATTGTTGGGTAAATTTGTAATGCTAAATTACGTTGGGTAAATCACATTGAAATTCACTGGTATATCCCAATGAAAGTTTTTGGTATATCATAATGATATTCCCTATCAATACTTATTAAATTCATAGTCATGCATTATGTAAAATCGTTGTCATTAAATATTAATTTAACAGTCACTCGATATGTATAAAATCACTATCAATGCTTATTAATTTCGCAGTCATACATTATGTAAAATCATTTTCATTAAATGTTAATTTAGTAGTCACATGATATGTATACAATTTCTATCCATGCTTATTGAATTCACAGTCATACATTATGTAAAGATTCGTTGTAAAAGAAACATGCTTCATCATATCTCTGCTAGAAACTATCAAAAACGCAGGGAATTGTGTAACAACGCAAACATATTATTAAAACGCATATATTTTTGGATTTTTGTCAATCCAAAACACTGAGTTGATCATTCAAGGATATGCAGAGGTGAGATTGTAATATTGTTTATTAAAAATGCAGAGACCATTGAAAACACAAAGATTGTTAAAAGATAGAGATCATTAGAAAATGTCGAGATCATTAAAAACACAGAGGTGATATAAAACACAGATATCATTAAAAACACAGAGATCATTAAAAAAGAGGAGGTGATATTAAAAACGTAGGGATCATTGAAAATGCATAGATCCTTAAAAACTCAGAGGTGATATAAGAATGTAGATATTGGGCTCAATCGTAATTCAGGTAAACAATAGGAGTGCCTAGAAGATATAAGTGCAACAGGTATCCAAAAACAATAACTGGAATGACAGTGCCTTTATGCAATATCCATTTAAAAAAAAGGCAGCAAAGACTCGGCTGGATTTCTAAATTATAAGGCCTCCACAAGTCCATAGAAGTAAGGACACTGGAAATAGATGGAATCAAATAAATATTTATAAATATAGATTTAGGAAACCCTTATACATTCAAACTAGCTATGTGAAGATATACTTCTTTCAGTTAAGCTAATGGCATAAACAAGATATCCCAAAAAACTAAGTTAATCCCTTGAAAAAACGGGAGAAGAAAATAAAAACATTCAAGGATGTGGAGATACTCATTCACAAGGAAGGCACCATGATTATAGATTATTCAAAGGAGATAGGCACAGAGATAATTAAGGGATAGACAGTTGGGTGAA
Source organism: Picea engelmannii (assembly GCA_009831015.1). Taxonomy (NCBI): domain Eukaryota; kingdom Viridiplantae; phylum Streptophyta; class Pinopsida; order Pinales; family Pinaceae; genus Picea; species Picea engelmannii. Next base: position 38,170 of record ML817873.1, on the reverse strand, counting down.
AATTTATCCTTCACTTATTATCCATGCACAGGAAATCAGGGCATTTGAATCTATAGGCCTTTAAACACTGAAGTGACGACTGTCAATTCGGATCCTGACCGACTGTTCAGGCACAAACTAATAACTAAAGAGATAAGGGATAGAAGATAAAAAACATATTTCTTCATAATAATCAATAAAACAAACATAGAAAAGTCATTGCAACAAGAGGTTGGGTTCGCCATGGGAAATCAATCAGAATATAGCGAGCAAGGGGAATACAAATACTATAGGTAAGCAGGTGCAAGAAATCTCATGGCGATGAAATCTTCAACCGAACAGAGAAAAATAACAAGTGTAAATTAAATTTCATTGTAAGTAACAACTTTAACAGTGTACCTTATCCAAACAAGAAATCTTTGAAGTTGTTGTCCCTCCGACACTCCGTCCAGCTCACACTTTCTAACCAATGTGACCGCACCGGTACCTCTCAGCCAATGCTAGGGGTACTCTTCTTCCCCCTGAGCCGCTTGAGCCAAAAAGGAGTCATGCACACAAATACCAAATAACAACTAGCACCCATCTCACCTCATAAGGTCGAGCTACCACTCGTTACCTGAGTTGGGTATCCCAACTCTCGCAAGAGAAAGTTCAGTCAAGTAAAATTTCAACAGTGTAACGTTATGCAAAAACATTAAATTAGTTAAGTAATTAGTTTCCCAAATTCTCATTAAATTCATTTTTCCATTAATTAAATTCGAAAAACCTCCCCCATACACATGTCACACATCCCCTACTTGCACCAGAAAATTAATTTTATTAACTAATTAATTATTCCTATTTCCCTCACCGACCTAAAAGCATTCCTAAAAACGCTCCTTGGTGACCCAATATTACCTTACAAATATTAAATTACTTACACCTTACTTAATTCCTAGTTAAGTTCATAAATAGCAAGTTCCCAAGGCAAGATTCCTTACTAAGTTAGACATTAAGCATTTTCTTTATGTTTCCCCTTTTCTTTAGGTTTCCCCTTTTTTCTTTAAGTTTCCTATTTATTTTAATTTTCCGCCGTTTTCCTTTTTAACTGAGAATCTCTTTAGCAAGTGTAGATAAAACAACCATTTACACTTTTTCTTCTTTAATTAAAAATTAATTTAGCAAGTGTAGATGAAACAACGATTTACCCTCTTTTCTTTTCTTTTTTTTACTAAAATTAAATTAGCAAAAATAGATAAAAACAACCATTTCCCTTTTTAAAATTTTAATCCTCCATTATAATTTTGACTTCAATAAATGAATTTAAATTTCTTACCCCCCTTCTTCTTACATGTTTATTTTTTATTATTAGTTTTATGACCACATGTTATATTTAGACTTAGATTTTAATTTCACTAGGCTGGGCGACATTTTTATTAGGGAAATATTGTTTGTAAATCTTACTTATCACATCATTGATTTTAAGGTTGACTAGGTTTATTCACTTACCAGTTAAAAGCGTGACGTGCCCTTTAGGATACACTAGTTTCTCCAAGGGAGCCACTCACCTCTTTATGTTTTCTTTGCATGGAATGCCCTTCAGGATGCACTACATGCTCCAAGGGTGCCACTCACCTCCTTCTGTTTTCCTTGCGCGACGTGCCCTTCATGACACACTACCTTCTCCAAGAGTGCCACTCGCCTCTTGAATGAATTTGGTAATCGTAAAAAACCACTAGAGTTAATACTTCGCTAGGTGATCTTGTGGGAGACTAAGGGCCTCTAAGGAATAAGGCCCCTACCTTAATTCACTCCCCTTAGAATCATTATGAGCGACTGTCACATTCTTCCCTCACAACATTGCGGGTCATCTCGAACTAGGTAATTGTTAACCTACAGTTAGAGCCATGGTGGGAGTGCTAGTATGTTGTGGCAGGGATGCTTCCACACCTCTCCCTTACATCTCTAATTGTCATGCGTGACCCCTCTACTCCACATGTGAATCTGATCGGCAAGCTATTATCATAATACATCATCAAATAATCATGTCAGCCATAATAATCAATCATCATAAGATCTAATCATGTGTACATATGTCATATCAACAACAATCAAACCCCAATAGTCCACTCCTTGACTCAATCTAGAGTCCAAGGGGTTTCATCGATGCCTCTGCATCCTTAATGTCCAAATTCCTACATACTCAGGAGAACCCAGTCAATAGCACCTATCTATGTAAATACAACCAAAATAACATATCATCATATCCATAATATCTCATAATCATAATCAAACAACCAATAGTATAATAATTTGGATCACTTGAAATCAAGTGTCCTCAAAGACTAAATTTGATCAGTGCGTGCAAGAGAAGGATGTTACATACAACCCCTCTTGGTTTAAACTTCATCCTGAAGTTTCACAGTATATAAGTGTTGAGATGAAGTGTATCACAGTATCATAATTTTATCTATCAAACAAAAATGGAAACTGTTGGCACATATCATATGCGTCCTCCCAGGTCGTCGAGTACAAACTATAGTTGTCCCACTCAAACTTGACTCGATCTACTGTTCGACGCCATAGTTTTCGAATGTGATGGTCCAGGATGCAGATTGGCTCAGCCGTGAGCGCACCCTCATCACATACCTACAAGGAACTCATGTCAATAACATATGTAGGATCACTAATATAATCTCTCAAAATAGATACATGAAAAACATCATGCATACACCTCAAAGCATCATGCAAGGCTACTCAATAGGCCACGGGCCCCTTCTTTTCCATAATCTCGAAAGGTCCCATGAACCTAGGATAGAGTTTATCACCCTTTCAAAACTTGATCGAACTCTTATGCGTTTTACCCGCAAGAAGATTTGATATCCAACTTTATAACTATGATCGACATGATGCATATTGGGATAACTCTTCCTTGATCCTTCTCTTCCTTAATCCTTTGTCTTATTTTTTTCATTTGATGTTCCATTTCTTTGTTCGCTTATGGACCCACCAGGACCCTATCCTCAAGTCGATCCCAACTCAAAGGCATCTAACACAGTTGCCCGTAAAGAAACTCGAAAGGCACCATCTTAATGGTTATTTGATAACTGTTGTTATATGCAAATTATACCAGTGGAAAGTATTCCTCCCGCAACTTATGTTGGTCCATCACGTACATACGCAACATATCCTCCAAGATTTGGTTTGTTCATTTGGTCTTCCTGTTTGTCTCCAGGTGAGACGTGGTAATAAAGTTAATTCCGGGTTCCCAAGGCCTCTTGGAAAATAGTCCAAAATCGTCCAGTAAACACCGATCCTAGATCAGATATAATCCCCTTAGGCATGCCATGCAATCTCATAGTCTCATTGATGAAAAATATATCTATGTCAAGTTCTCGATGTCGTACATACATGAATAAAATGAGCACTCTTTGTCAAAGTGTCGACTATCAAAAAAATCGAGTCGTGTCTCTGTGTCATCAATGGAAATCCAACAATGAAATCCATCGAAATGACCTCCCATTTCGATTTCGTAATCACGTGTGGATGTAGTAATCTTGTCAAATGTCTATGTTCAGCCTCCACCTGCTCACATTGTAGACATATTTTGACGTAGTTGACTATGTCTGCCTTCATTCATTTCAAAAAGAATAAGGGTTTAAGATCTACCCTCATCTTCGTCACTCCCGGGTGCGCCATGTGCACTGATCTATGAGCCTCATTTAGCATCAAACTCCTCAACTCGTCATTTGTTGGTACGTAAATTCGATTTTTAAATCTTAGTAATCCATCATCTTCCAATGTAAATCCTTCAAATCTTGGTACCATCATTGTGTTTTGTCCGATAAAATCCTTAACCTCCTTGTACCATTCATCTTCACTTTGCAAAGTTAGAATATTTTCACATAGATTCGTCTGAAGAGGCATCACCGAAAATATGCACGGTCTTCAACTCAATGCATCAACCACTCTTTTCATTGTTCCCTTTATGTAAGTGATCTCTAAATCGTAATCTCTAAGCAATTTCGACCAATTTCGTTGTCATGCGTTCAAGTCGCTTTGCGTAAATATGTGTCGTAGTCTACAGTGGTCCATTTTTAGTTCAATTTTCCATCCAATAAGGTAGTGTCTCCAAACTCTCAAGGCATAAGCAATGGCTAAAAACTCCAAATCGTGAGTTTCATAGTTCTCCCCATGTGTTCTCAGCTTCCTCGAGATGCAAGTGATCACTCGATCGTCTTGCATCAAGATTCTACCTAGGCCTTCCTTGGATGTGTCAATGCATAGTAATAAGTCTATGTCCATGTTAGGGAACTTTAGTATTGGTGTCATTTTCAACATATCCTTGAGCCTCTGAAATTCCTCTGTGCATTTCTCGGTCCAAACAAACTTCTTTTTCTTCTTCTGCAATTTTGTAATCGTATTTTCTATCTTTGAGAAACCCTCCATGAACCGTCAATAGTATCCTGCTAAACCCATGAAGCTACACACTTCTGGGACATTGGTCGGCATAGGCCATTGCATAATAGCCTCGACCTTTGCTAGATCAATGAAAATACCTTCGCCAGAGATGACATGCACTAAGTATTGAATCCTCGATTGATAAAACAATCATTTAGATAATTTACCATACAATTTGTTCTCTTGCAAACAATGTAGTACCAAGATCAAGTGTTTGTCATGCTCCTCCATCATCCGAGAGTAAATCAAAATATTTTCAATGAATACTTGGATGAACTTGTCCAAGTAGTCACGGAACATCCCGTTCATCAAACTCATAAATACCCCTGGGGGGTTCGTTAGTCCAAACTGTAAAATAGTAAACTCATAATGTCCAAACCTCGTCTTAAAGGCGGTCTTAGGGATGTCTTCCTCCTTGATCCACAACTAGTGATACCCTAATCTCAAGTCGATCTTTGAAAACACCGTCGTATGCTTCATCTGATCAAACAGATCATCAATCCTTGGAAATGGATATTGATTCTTGATCGTTTCTTTGTTCAATTGACGATAGTCAATGCAAATTCTCCACGACCCATCCTTCTTATGTATGAATATAACTGACACACCCCATGGTGACACACTTGGACGTATAAGTCCTAGGGTAAGCAACTCCTTCAGTTGCATTCTCAACTCCTATAACTCCGGGGTCGACATTTGATAAGGCATTCTTGTTATCGGTTCAGTCCCCGGTTTTAGGTCTATGGTAAATTCCAGTTCCCTCTATGGAGACATCCTAGGTAACTCTTCAGGGAAGACATCTGCAAAATCTCTCACCACCGAAAGGTGTTCTAGACCTTCTGCTACTCCCTTCTTTTTTAACAAAAGGATTGCATAAATATTACATCCATTGTGCATGTTATTCCATAGCTACAGGGAAGATATGAACCTGAGGAAAATTTCTTGGTTCTGACCTACAATCACGCATCTCTCACCCTCATCATCGACCAAGCTCAACCATTTCATCTTATAGTTGAGTATCACCTCATGCGATTCCAACCTGTCCATATCGATCACGACGTCATAATATCCTAAGATCATGATGTACATGTTGGCCCTGGTGACAAAATATCCCAGGTTAAGGCTACAACCCGTAACCTTCCCTCCAACCTTCTGTTTGGCTCCCGAAGCCAATTCTAAAAAGGTAAACTCATCCTGTTCGACATCCTTTACCTTAATTCTTTTTAGTGTTGCACTAGAAATGAAACTTTCTATAGCACCTGGATATATCAAAATACTAAGGGTTTAGGTAGCAATGGTACCTGATGTCTCGAACACAGTTGACTGGTGCTTTGCTTAGTGGTTATTCACCACTGCATGAATCCGATGGGACTTGCCCAAATCTCCCACGGTAGTGGGTCCATCTGATCCATATTCCCTAGTCCTCCCCACTAGGAATTTTTGTTGGTAATGTGGCTCCCCACATTTCCAACACCCTTTCTTTGTTCTTGTACTCCAGGTACCCGAAGTAGAATATGATGTCCCACAGGCCCGGAATCCTGGTCTATTCTGCTAAATAGGCCTAAATTGTTGTTGTTATGGTCTACATTGTTGCTGATGATGTGGTCCTTGGTACGGAGTCTGCTGCTGAAGTGTTGGTCGTCGAGGTGTAGTGAAAGTGGATCCTCTATGGAAGCCACGATATCCTGGTGAATTCCTAGCTGGTGTCTGATGCTGTTGCACACGATATGACACCTTCCCTGCTGGTCCCTCTAGAGTCTAGCTCTGAAACCCACTAATAAGCTCCTCCTCTGCTATGAGGGCCTTATGGATGGCATCATGCAAGGTATGAGGCATCATAATCCTAACCTTCACACGAATGCTGACATTAAGGCCAAACAAGAACCTGTTGACCTTAAGATTCTTGGTATTCAGGTGTAGAGCAAACTGAAGAAACTCCATAAAACA
>ML817872.1:72331-88733 GCA_009831015.1 Picea engelmannii | reverse complement strand
GAAGGACCTGGCAATTTCTCTGGTGGACGTAGCCCACACTAGGTGAACCACGTAAATCTGTGTCTCTCTTGTATTGTGTGTCTTCTGTGTTTTGTTTCTGCATTTGTTTTATTTTATTGCTCCGCGGTCCTATTTTTCTAACACGAGTAACATAGAGTTGAGCACTGTATTACAGAGATTAGAAAAACCCCAGAGACAAAGAAGTTGTCACTAGTAACCATTTTATAGAGATGGAACCACCAAAAGAAACAATGCTCGTACCAAATAAATCATGAAAAAGAGTGTGAACATTAGAACTAGAGGTTGAGGAGACCCTGGGAGAATCGTCGTCGGAGCCGAGGTTTCCCCAAGACTATATTCCACTAGGGAAGGATGATACCCCACTAGTGGCATTACAAAAGACTCCCTACTACGAATTGGTGACACCTGACATTCCATATGGGGTCATCATAGATGAAGACATACTAGGGAGGGTTCCCAGGCTCAAATATGTGGACCATGATTTCACAAACAAGACGGAGTTCCCATAACTTACATCACACAATTACTTGGAATTGAGGATAGATCCAACAATGAACCAGAGCATACATGTGCCAAAGGTATGGGCTTGAGGATTGGAGCGAGCAGGAATACTAAACTTGTTCGAAATCCCACATTTCGGCAAGAGAAACATGGAGAATGCATGTGTTAAGTTGCTCTTAACCTGTGTTCATGGAGGTTATTTGTGGCTGGATATGCCAATATCTATAGATACAAACCTGATTACAAGGATCATAGTCTTACCATTGATATTCAAGGTTAAAATCACTGAATTTCAATGAGGTGAGCTTCTCCTGGTCAGCATGAAATACGCGCACCCCTTTTGGGAGGTACACACTGACTACAACATATTCGAAGTCTCTAGGTACATAGTATTGATTCATTGGTCTACTTAGTGGTGGGATATATTTCGGCAAGATTCTTAGCTTCATATTAACAGTGGCAAAGTTGTTTCTGATCTTAGATCGTCTTTCCGAAGGTGGTTGGGATGGTCCTGCTCGAGCAATGGAGGGGGAAGTTGGCAGTGCGCCCAAGGACGATGCTTGTACACCTATAGACATTCTACATTCTGACATGACTCTCTTAGCCATTAAATCAATTAGAACTTCTTCAACAATTTTCTTAGCAGCGCTGAGCTCGTTCGACATACAAAATTGGGTCAGTTGGCTCGAGTACAAAAGGAATTCAGAGACGACAGTGAATAGTAAGGCAATGATCTCAGGGTAAGTAAATCTAAGGGTTTGTACTCAAATTCTCAATTAGAAAAAATTATTCTCGGTGCGTGGCATGACAGGTTAAGTAGGAAATCTCAACAATGGTCTACTTGCAATGGACATGGGGCCTTCATTAACTCCATTCTATCCATTCTGGTACTATCCAACGGTCTAGTGGTAACCCATAACTGATTTTTGATATGTTCGGAGCGACGGTCGAATGGGTATATCAGTTCCAACGACTTTATTGCTTCGTCATGGAGAAGTACTCTATGTCGTTGTTCTGATATCTCGGTGAAGCTCCAATTCTACAATTCTTCTTGCTGTGAAGTGTCCTCTAGAACCTCTTGTAACCTTATAGTACTAGCCCTTTTCTTTCTTAACTTCCTAGCCTTCTTCCCAGTGAGTTTCGTCTCAGTAATGCTTTTACCATTCTGATGTTTATCTTCTGTGGTCTTAGTTACTTCGTGTTGTGGAAAATCTTTCTTAGGCTTCCTTGATAATACCTCTTTTGTATCAAAATTAGGTAACTCGATCTTCTGTGGATCCTCAAGTGTTATCTTAGCTTCGACATAAGAGGTACTAATATTAAATATTTGTGATCTTCTCTTCTACTCTTCAATCAAGTGTGTGATCCTTCTAGTCATAAAGTATTTTAACTCTTGCTTCTTCTGTTCCAAAACTTTCTCTTCTTCTCTTCGTCTGGCATGTTCTCTATCAATCCAGGGTTTTCCTATGAGCATGGTAAACAGGGTGTTGTCTTCAACAAATTTAATGATCTCAAAGTCTTCCTCTGTCGAAGTTCCATTGACAGTCATAGGTATTCGGGTGAGCCTTCCACATAGGTTTACTAGATTTCCTCTGAAGAAACTTGTTCCTCCTAGGGAAGGGATCATGGCAAGCTTTCCTATAGCTTTCCAAGTTCTTTCTGGCATAACTTTCACTTGCGCTTCTTCATCAAGAGTATAGTCAATTTCAAAGTCCCCTATTCTTGCTTCGATTTTCTCTTTTTCTTTGAAGATCTTTGATAGCCTAACATGTTGTCGGTCATTCAAGGTATCTCTCATCTGTAGCAATATCTTTTCTAATTCCTTCTTGGTTTCTTCTATAATATTGGTCTCTTGATCTCCTTGAGGGGTTGCATGTTCCATATTCAGCTTCTCAAGCCTAGCAATCATTCTAGGGCAATCCAGTACTTCATGGTCCATAGCCTTACAACATAGACAACTAGGTCTTCTTCCAGGGCATTCTTTAGCAATATGTCTCGGTCGTCTGCAACTATAACAGAGGCTTAATCCTCTCATCTGTTTATATGTTCCCCAACTCCTTCTATACCGCTCACCAGGATCATGGTGGCTACCCTGCAAATTTTTTTTTATAGGATCCTGCATCCACTTGTTAGTCCATACATTTGTTCGATGCATAGGTATAACATATCTATCACTATACTTATCAGATCTATTCATATCAAACTTTCTTTCATCTATTAATGCCCTATTTTTGAAGCTAGGACAGAATCTATCAAACATACCTAGATCCATGCTTTAGAATCAAAAAAATTCACGTATCTTACTTCTGGAGAGCACAAAGCTTCCAGATCTAAAATTTTTAACTATTCTTACCTTTATCAAGGCATACAGCTTACAGATCTTAACTTTTTCTTCACATATCTGACTTCTTTTCTTCAAATCTGACCTCTCTTTCTTCAGATCTGACCTCTTTTCTTGGCACAAAGCTTCACAGGTTAAACAGAACATTGCGCACTAGGGCAACAGATCTACTCACAGATCTTATTTCACACAGAGATTCTTCTTCTTTAGTTCCTAGCAATCACAGTTCCAGGTCCCGACAACGGAACCATTTGTTGGCACAGGGGCAGACCCAGGGTTCAATTCTCAAGAGCGCACCAACAAAGCCTTAACTACTGGCCCTTTTGGCAACACCTGCGAAGTAGATGAAGTCTCACCCGAGGTAGAGGCAGGGGTGGTTGCAAGACTCGAGTGTCTGCAACCTTAGCTGGGACACATATCTGTGATTACCTTTCTTATAGCGCACTTAGCATCAATTATTCCTTAACATACATTAATTAATATACTTCGCAGAAGTCACAGAGAATCGCAGTGAATACTTATACTAAGAATGATTCAGTACTTATTCACTGCAATATAGGTTAGATTCAACAGATCAAGCACTAAGCATCTCACATATCATATCTAATGTTCATTCATTCATCAACAACACAGAGCATGACTAGATCTACTTAACCACATCAAGCACTTAGCCAAGAAAGAGATACATACATAAGAGAAAAGCACAAAAAACTATACACACAATTACCGTGGTTCACCCCCACCCTGGAGCTATGCTCACAAAGTCTTCTTTATATTATCTTGGTCAAGCAGTTACATCATAGAGCTTTAACGACCCTTACTTTGCACAGGACAAAATATCTGTGCAACTCACTAGATCCTTCTTCCTTTCTCTTCATCATCAAACTTTAATAACCTGCACTTAGCTCTCTGATCTCATGCACAGAGCACTCTAAGATACATCCGATCACACAGATCCAATTACTAGCACTAAGCTTTCATTCATACATCACATAGATGTACTACATCATTATCTCCCTTTATCTTACTATCTATATTGCCTATTTATAGATTACAAAATGGGCCTAAACATGGGTAAACCCATGGGCCAACATTCCTTTCCCGTTACATCAACCCAAAACCCTAAAATGGACCCCAAAATAGGTCTTGCTTCCTTATTTTCTACTTTGTGTTGCGCTCCTTCCTTGGAAAGTTGTCGCAGTCCCAAAAGTGGTCGAGTATGACTAGGTACTCTTCAAAACTTGGTCAAGGGCCAACATAGGGACAAGATCCAAACTCGATGTTTGCAGACAAGAAAACTAATAGGACTCTGTTAGAGGAAATGAGGGAAAATTTTCGCACACTTCAAGGTGTGTGCGGGTTGGATGTGTCGAGCATATGTGACCCAACAATAAGGCTTGAAACATAGGCATTGGTGTGAAAGTTACTAAGGAAATGAAGAAAATACCAAGCACCAGCGGTGATAGTTGCAACGGAGAAGTGTGTCAAAGGGGTCTCAATGAGTTTGGCACCTTTTTTATTGAACCAATTCCTCATCGACTGTGCAAGAGAACAGGATAGAGGCATGTAATTCCATTATCCATGGTTTCTAATTATGATTACATTCACAACATGGGAAGAGCAGGAGGATGCATTGTTTTTGGGTCTATGAGGTAAGACATGCTTGGAAGCTAAGTATTAAAACTTAGAGTACACGCCTAACAAAAGAACATAGATTGAAACTAACATGGATTTCTTTATGTATGGAGAAAGGATTCATAATTGCATCAAGAACACACCACACATTTCACTACAATTGGTAGAGGCATACACCCTAATTGTGCGGTTTAGAGAAGACCGACACCATATCTATATACAAGAAAATAAGGAACCGAGAGAGGAATGGGTCCAGATGAAATACAAGATCAAAAAAGAAGATATCCACCCTATCATGCAGGATTGGGATCCAGAGTGGAAGGTTCTTGTGAATGAAACAAATATGGGGCACCCTGACAATGACGTAGAAGAATAGGGTAATGGAAAAGGCAATGGAAATGGCAGAGACACACAAGACACATGAAAACAGTCAGAGAGAAGCGAAAAGACAAGGGTAAGGGGCCAACAACAAGTTAACGCAAGAATATGAAAACCCATGAAGTACCGACTGTCTATATGTTAAACGATGATGACAACGATAGAATCAACTGCTAAGTGAGGGATGTCACATATGAAAAAGGTGAGAAAGCATCATGAAAACAAGAAAAACTACTCCAACAGGTACAAGAATAGTTGACGACCTTGCAACAATGATTGGAGATAACAAGGATAGCACCAAAGCCCAGATCTGACGAAGGAACATAAACAAGTCCCACTGGGGAAGCATGGGCTACTACTTCTTAATTTTCAAATATGAAAACATGGCACATAGTGTTGAAGATATCACCTAATGTGTTTGAGTTTCCAAGGCCCAATATGCAGGAGCAGGTACAACGACTATGTCACTTGGACTTAGTAGTTTCATAGATGCCCACAACATTACTACAAGTCTTGCACACCAATATTGCGTAGGAAATATGGTTCTGTGTAGAGTCAACATCAAGAGATTTGGCGAAGGTAGCAGTGGAGAAGTCAGAGCTTCAACAAGATTATAAAATTGCTTTACAAGAGAAGAGCACGACTGAGGAAAAGACCGAGAGAATATTGAAGGAGAAGGATGAGGTTGAGCAACAGGTAGAGCGAATACAACAGGTCATCTAGAAACTCTATAATGATATTCCATAAATTACGATGGTGGTAGAAGCCACCCTTGAAGAACAAGTCTCAAAAATAATGGAAGTCATTAAATGCTTCTGCACCAGGATAGAAGACTTGGAATCACGCGCCACACCAGGGACACCATTGGAGGAAAAGACAGAAAGAGAAAGAAATTTTATGACTGCAGTAGCAAGTATTAAGAGTCTATAGAAGGAGTGTGCAAAGCTATGCGAGGAAACTGTGCATATTTGGAAAATTATAATGAAGTATCCAGAGATGAAGGATGTGGAAGCTATATTAAAGGATGTGCAGAAAAAGGCACAAAAGGTTTCAGAGAACATAAGTACACTGCCACCAACTGAGTGCATGAAGGATATCCTGGAAATTAGGAAGTCATACATTGAAATAAAACAGACAAGGGAATAACAGAAGGTTCTCGAACAACGATTAGTATTGTTGCAGGATGAAGTACTAAGGGTAATAGCGGAATTGTCAGTAGCGCAAAGCACAGTAAAGAAAGAAGCACACAACAATGAGGAGAAACTCACAACCCTGACTACATAGGTTGTAGAGGATATTTTGGAACAAGAAGTAGAAGTTAAGAAAGAGGTCGCGACAAGAAATGGAGCCCTCAAAAAGGTCATGGAATCATGGAGGGGTGCGATACAATAGGCCTAAGTGGCTTGGGATGAGCCACAAGTGAGTGTTGGGGGCTTGCTGGATAGGCAGTTCGAATAACTAAGTTTTGAGGTCATAGGCAAAAGAAGGAACGACAACAGTTAGGCATGCAAAATCATATAGACACGCAAAATAATGAAGAAAAATAGTCGAGAATGTAAAAGAAACATGCAGGCGCAAAAGCAGAAAAAGAACGCCTGAACAATGATTCATAATGAATTTTCATTGGGTTTTGGGGATGAGAAAGTAGGGTTTTGAGCCCTAAATTATATGTATAAATATGTAATGGGTCAGGAAAAATAGGTTGTTGAAAGTTGAGCTAATGATAGGGTGAGGTTGAGAGAATAGACTAAGAATGAGAGAGAGTCTATGTCTGAAAGTTAGGAAGGTTTTGCAGAGAGAGGCGTGTACTGAAGAGCTACTAGGAAGGATGGGGAAGGATAATATGATATATCTATTGTAGTTTAGTGTGCAAATCAGAGATGAATTGAATGAATAATAATAAATAAGCCAATCGTTGTGGATGTTATTGATTAAGGTTGATTTCCATTGATGTCAACCCTTGAAGAAAATCCAGTAGTGAATTTCGGTAGCACAAAGGTTTGGGTAATGGAACCAAGGTTGTTTCATGTATAATGGTATGAGTTTTAATTTATTTGAAGGTAATACTATTCTATATGGATAGTACATGTCATGCCATTTCAGGTGGTATGTGGAACGTCACATAAATCCTCACGGTTTGAGAGTTATGGCCTTACGAAGTTGGAGGACCCTCATATGTTGGCTTGAAGCCCCAAAAGGTCAAATAAGTCAAAGATCTTGCAAAGAAGAAATTATTATTTAAATGATAAATTAAAGTGACAAAGTCAAGAAGGATTATTTAACTAATAAAGTTAAGTGACAAAATCAAAGAAGATTATTTAAATGATAAAGTGAGGTGACAAAGTCAAGGAGGAATATTTAAATGATAAAGTAATGGAGAAATTTCTAATTATGGAAAGTGGTTAACCCTAAAAATGAGGAAAATAGGTTAAGTTACCTATAAATGGGTTAAGTGACCTAGAAATTGGTTAAGTGACCTAGACGATGGAGAGTATAAATAAGAGGCAAGGCTCTCTCATTTTACATCACACTTGAGAATATTGAATATCTATAGGTGACTAAGGTAACAAAAGGATATCTAAGATGAATTTCATAGGGAAGGTGAAGAAAAGAAGGCCGAAATTCAAGGGAGGATAAATTCTTGTGATGATGTTTTCTAAGGTGTGTTATTTACAAGTCATCTCACCATTTTCGTAATAACTTATCTTATAGAATGATTCAGACCGTGAAATTGATATTTCATTGAGGAAACATATCCAAGTATATTTGGTAAAATATTCAGCTTGTGGGTCGTTGTAGTTTTGGAGTTACACTCCATGGAAACTAGGGTTTGTGGCTAGTCTTGAAACTAGTCTAAAACAGGTGTTTCGGGTAAAAACATCTTAGATTCTTCATAACAGATCCAAATTTGGTAAGAAAATATGTGTTGTTTATATTACTGTCTATAGTATGTTGTGTAACGTTTTCAGTTTGATTCAACAAATATTCTGTGCAGGGCATGCTCTACAAGGTCACTCTCTAGAATAATCCATAATTTAGCAAGGTGTGTCATTTTTGCTATAACTCCTTTTCTGAGAGGTTCCAAGTAGTGAAACCTGGACGAATTCCATAAAACACACTGAAGAACATTGTGTATCAGTTTCAAATATTTATTCATTACAGGTACATAGTTATGATTATTTCAATTTAGGGTTGTTGAATAATCCAAAACTAGTCATGTGAGACTAAAGAAAAGTTTGATGAAAATGCTAGTCTCTTTTTGTTAAAGTTAAGGAAGGTTTGTAGGTATGTGATCATATACACCAGGTCTACTATAGAGTTAAAAATCATATTTGGATGATGAAATTGATGAGGGATTTTGGTTAAAGTACATGTTGGGTACATGGTTGAGACAAGTAGTTGATGAGTTGGCACATACATGAGGTGTATAGTTGATGATGTTGGTACATATTGATGAGTCATAGTTGATGAGTAGTTGACACATGATTGGTACATACTTGGTACATGGATTGATGCACTTGTTTATGGTACAATTTTATTATACGTTGTTTGGTACATGTTGGTGCATGGTTGATGCACTTGTTTATGGTACAGGTTGATTACAGGTTGAGGTACACGTTGATGCATGCATGGTTCAGGTTTATTGGTACAGGTTTACAATAGTATATCTCACAATGATAGTGTCACAGTGTTTCCATCATTCTACTTTTACTTCAGGGTGGTTGGATGGGGCAAGGACAGGTGGTTGTATCCACCTTATGATTGTATCCAAAGAACATAGGGGGTTGTAGACTCCTTCTGGTTGTATCCAAAGAATAGGGGAGTTGGAGATTTCATCTGGTTGTAGTCTGAGAAACAAGGGGGTTGGAGCCTCCTTCTAGTTATAGCTAGAAAACAAAGGAAGTTGGTGATTCCAATTAATGTAATTCTTTAAGACATATAAGAAAAAACATTATGTGGTTTTATCCCGCTTTGGGTTTCCACGTAAAACACGAGTGTAATGTGTATGTGTATGATTTTTCATTTGTTCATTGCTTATTTAATCTGCATTTATTGGATGATAATGCTACATTGATATAACACTTGGATTATATGGTTAAAAAGGATTAAATTTCTCTATTACTAATTCACCCCCCCCTCTCAGTAATCCAACAATTGGTATCAGAGTGGGTTCCTTCAAAAATCAGTTTAACCACTGAAAGGTAGATCATGGAGAGAAAAAACTTGTATAAAAATGAAATACCACAGTTCAATGGACATAAGTATGCATTTTGGAGAATAAGGATGAAAACATATATACAGGCACAGGGATTTGAAATTTGGGAATCAATTGTAGATGGATACACAACACCAACAGTTCCGCCAACAAATGACAAAGAAGTGAAACTCGTTCAGAATAATTCCAAAGACAAAAATGTACTTTTGAATGGTCTTAGTGAAATGGTAGTCACCAAAGTTGCACATTGTAAATCCGCTAAAGAGATTTGGGACAAACTTCAAAATATTTATGAAGGAGATTCAAAAGTCAAAGCAACAAAGCTTCAAACTTACACAGGTCAGTTCAAACAACTTAAGATGAAGGAATATGAGAATATTTTAGCTTACTTTTCATGAGTTGATGAAACAGTAAATGCAATCATAGGATTGGGAGAAGAAATCAAAGAATCTGTAATTGTTCAAAAAGTACTAAGATCTCTTCCTATGAGATTTGAACCTAAGATAGCAGCACTAGAAGAAAGATCAAATCTAAACTCAATAAGCATGGACGAATTACATGGAATCTTCATAGCATATCAAATGAGAACTGAACAGGAAAATCCAGATATAAAACAAGCGGCCTTCAAAGAATCCAAAAATTCAAAGAAAAAGGGAAGGGAAAAAAAAGAACATAGAAACAACAGTGACGTCTTGGAAGATGATGAAAAAGTGGCCAAGTTTGTCAAAAGATTGAACTAGGGAACCAACGGTAGGTATAGAGGTAAACTTCCTTTAATTTGTTTTAATTGCGATGGTATTGGTCATTTTGCTAACAAAATTCCTTATAAGAAAAAGAGAAATGATGAAGGTTACTCAAAAGGCAAAAAAACATATAAAGGAAAAAGAACCACAAAGAAAGTTTTCAAGAAAAGCTTAGGCACCAAAGAAGACATCTCATCATCAGATGAAGATGAAGTCAGTGACAATGAAACAAAAATATTTCTATTCATGGCAGTAGAAGACTCTGATAAAGAAGACTCCGAAGAAGAATATGAAGAAGTCGAAGAAGAAATTGAAGAGGCAGAAGTTGACTACCAAGAGGAATTAATGTGTGTCATAGAAGTTATCAGAATAGAAAAGAAGAAAAACAAGAAACTACAAGCATAACTAGACAAGAAAGAAGACACTCAAGAACTAGAACAAATGATTACAAATTTGAAGGTTCAAATAGAAGAAGATAAAAGAATTGAAGAAACACTCAAAGAACAACTAGAAGAAAAAGACAATATCATTGGAAATTTGGAGGAAGAGATTGTCACATTAAGAAAGGATCTTCAAAACAAAAATATGCAGAAGAACTCAAAAGTTTTGGATGACATGATCAACAGTAAAAAATATCATCATGACAAGTCTTGACTTGGATACAATCAGACAGAAAAATTATCAAGCTCCAAAACAACAGATAAATAAACATATCCAATAATATATGCAGAAACAATCAAGGGGGATGGGATGATCTACAAGGAAGATTACAGGGACACTCCTCCATCGAGAATATTCAGATTTCATAATCAACAACCGACATATAGGCCTCAGGAAGAAGAATAAATTATAAGAGTACCTCCTTTCAGAAGATCTTCAACTCCCAGGTATCAAACTATCTTTTTGGGTTTATGCTATGCATGTAATAATTTTGGACATAAAGTTGTGAATTGCAGAGCTAACAACAGGAAAACAAACAACTTTGAAAGTCATACACAAAGGGGTTATCCAAGAAGGCCTAGTGAAACACAGAGAATAAGTTACAACAGGTTTGAATATTTGAGCACTGAAGTGGAATGTTACAAATGTAACAATTTTGGACACATGTCCAAAGATTGCAGAATGACAGTCCCTCCTAGAGAACTGCAACATAATAACAAAAGTCACAGACAGGAACCTCAGAAAAGGACATGTATAAGAAATCAGGATCAATATAGAAATGAAGAATGAACACTCACTCTACAAGCTAAGAAGAAGAAACGTGGTTGGTATGTTAACAATGGTTGTTCAAAACACATGACATGTGATAGAGACAAGTTTCTTACATTACGAAAGGAAAGAGATGGATCAGTCTCCTTCGGTAATGATGATTCAGCTAAAATCATTAGAAAAGGCACAATCAAAATTGGGAATAAGAATACCAAGGAAGAAAATGTTTTACTAGTATAAGATACGAAACATAATCTTCTAAGTGTGATTCAAATGTGTGACCAAGGTCATAAAGTTACTTTCGATTCACAAAAGTGCGAGATAAGAAAGAAAGGTTCAGGAAAATTGATTGCTACAGTTGTGAGAACTTCAAGCAACATATATATTAAGTGAAATTGGAAATGAAAAGTGTTGTCTAGGAAAGGAAAATGAAATTTGTCTATGGCATAGAAGAATGGGTCACATACATTTTGATAACCTTGTCAAAGTCAACAAAAGAGAAGCAGTCAGAGAAATGATCTGGATCACGAAACCAACCAACACTTTATGCAAGCATTGTCAACAAGGAAAGAAAACAAAGACCAGGTTCAAATCAAAGGAATATTCAACGACAAGACCACTGGAAATTGTGCATACTAATCTAGTTGGACCAACTACAAAAAAGGGTTTTAAATGTGAGAAATATTGTATGTTATTAGTTTATGATTATACAAGAATGACTGTAGTTTGCTTTCTCAAGAATAGGCTAGAAGCTTTTGAAAACTTCAAGATCTACAAGAATGGTTGAAAATGAAATGGATTCAAAAACAAAATGCTTGAGATCTGATAATGGAGGAGAGTTCACTTCAAAGGAATTTATGGACTACTGCAGCAGTCATGGAATAAAAAGACAATTCTTCATTTCTAGGACACATCAACATAATGGAGTTGTTGAAAGAAAGAACAAGACAGTATAGGAAATGGCTCGAACAATGCTAACGCATTCCAATTTGAAAGATATATTTTGGACATAGGAAGTGCATACAAAATTTCATATTAAAAACAAATTAATACTCAGAAACAACATTGACAAAAATCCCTACGAGCTATGGAAAGGAAGACCAACAAATGTGAATCACTTCAGAGTTTTTGGAAGCAAATGCTACATCAGAAGAGAAGATGGAAAAATGGGAAATCTTGACTCTTGTGTGGACAAAGGATTACTTGTCGGTTACTCAAGTACAAGGAAAGCATACAAGTGTTACAATATGAGATTGAACAAAGTTGTAGAAAGCATCAACGTAACAATTGAAGAAACAGGCAGACCATAATCAAGGGAAGAAGAAAATGAATCAATGGAACAGCTTTTCGAAAAAGAAGAAAAAGATGAAAAGGAAGTAGAAGAGGAAGATGAAGAGAATCTAATAGAAGCAGAAGAGAAATTTTAGCAAGTGCCTCCAAAGACACCCAACAGACGAGTACAAAAGAATCATCCGTCAGATTATATTATTGAAAACAAAGACATCAGAGTTGAGACTAGAAAAATAATCTGTTCACCAGAACAAACACACCTATCACTCACATATACGATTGAACCAACCTATTTTGAAGAGGCCAGCAAGGATGAATGTTAGAACAAGGACATGGATGAAAAATTGGATAAAATAGAGAAAAATGACACTTGGGAATTGGTTCCAAGACCAAAGGATAAGAATGTGATCGACACAAAGTGGGTATACAAGAATAAATTGAACGAAGATGGACAAGTTACAAGAAACAAAACTAGATTGGTATGCAAATGATATGCATAGGTTGAAGGAATCGACTTTGAAGAGACATTTTCCCCAGTTGCCATAATGGAAGCAATCTGATTTCTTTTATCTTATGCATGCTCCAAAAATATTAAAGTGTATCATATGGATGTAAAATCAACTTTTCTGAATGGGGAACTTGAAGAAAAAGTCTACATTGAACAACCAGAAGGATTTCAGTTGTTAGAGAATGAAGACTATGTGTGCAAATTAAAGAAGGCCTTGTATGGTCTAAAACATGATCCTAGAGCATGGTACTCTAGACTGGATAAATATCTACAACATGCAGGGTTTAGAAAATGAAGTGCAGACAACAACCTCTACATAAAGGTAAGTCAAGGTAATATTTTATTAATTGAAGTTTATGTTGATAATATTATTTTTGGTAGTGATGGTGACAGGTTAAGCCAAAACTTTACAAAGGATATGCAGAATGAATTTGAAATGTCATTACTTGGAGAACTATCCTTCTTTCTGGGACTTCAGATATGTCAAAACAACCAAGCAAATTGCATTTCTCAAACCAAGTATATCAGAGAAATGATAAAGAGGTTTGGAATGRAATATTGCAAACCAATTATCACTCCCATGCAAACCAGTTGCAAGTTAAGAAAAGATGATGATTCAAAGTCTACAGATCAGAGGCAATATAGGTCAATGATTGGCATCCTACTATACGTGACAACATCCAGACCAAATGTAATGYAGGAAGTTGGAAAGGTGGCACGATTTCAAGCAACACCAAAGGAATCACATGTATTAGTAGTGAAGATAATTTTTAGATATCTCAAAGGAATGAAAGATTTTGGATTATGGTATCCAAAAGGAAAGGATCTATCTCTTATTGCCTACACAGATGCAGATTGGGCAGGTTGTATTGATGACCGACAAAGCACTAGTGGAGCAGCGTTCTACTTGGGTGAGTGTTTAGTATCATGGCTAAGAAAGAAACAATCATCAATATCTCTATCTACATTCGAGGCGGAGTATATTGCAACAACATCATGTTGTACACAGGTTCTTTAGATGAAACAAACTTTGAAAGATATAAAGGTTGAGTATGATGATCCCATTCAAATATATTGTGATAATACAAGTGCCATCAGTATCTCAAAGAACCCATTGATGCACTCCAAGACGAAGCACATTCCAATGAAGTATCACTTTCTACGAGAACATGTTGCATAAAAGAACATCAGAGTTGAGTATGTGGGCACAAAGGAACAAGTGGAATACATTTTTACAAAACCACTTCCACGGGAAGCCTTTGAGTATCTTTGCTAGAGACTTAGATTTATTTCTACTCCAAAATGCATGATTTTGAATTCTTATCTTATATGTCTTATATGTACATGAGAAAGCACCACAAAGAGGACAGTTCAGTCAAGGGAGTGTCCCCAGATGGAAAGATACCTTTGCCATTGATGAAAAAGGGGGAGAGATTCATCAAATGAAGAGGACATGGGCATGGTTCCAGGTGGAGCAATGGTCACAGAGATGTAGAGGACATAGGCATGTTTCCAGGGGGAGCATGAGTGATATGAATTTCAATATTGCATCAGAGTATATCCATCAATGCCAAAGGGGGACACTACTACATATTGGAAAAATTGCGACGACTAATTGCGACAAAAGTACTCTTTCGTCGCAAAATTCAAGAGAAAAAGTTCATTTTTTCAATTTTGATCTAAGTCCACCCCGTATTCGTCGCTCTATCGAGGGACGCAAACTATCGTCAAGATGGTGGACTACTGTCTCAATTTCGACAAAATTGTGTTTTCGTCGCAAGAGCAATGCTCACTATTAACTGTTATACATTTTAACAAAGTCTAAATTGATATAGTCAAAGTTTGTCACAAGAGCGACGAACATTGACCGTTATAACCGTTCCCGTCTTCGACAAAGTGACCTAAATATAACAAATATATATGTGTGTGTGTGTGTGTGTGTGTGTGTGTGTGTGTGTGTGTGTGTGTGTGTGTCACGGTCATCGCAATTGCGACGACGGTGACCTAAATTGACCTATAAATATTTGATGATTTAAAGATGTTGCAACAATCTTTCTATAACAATGACGGTTCCGAAAGGGTATTTTTGTGCGGAAGTTGTGCGGAAGAATGTCACAGAATATAGTTAGAAGTGGGGAAAAAAGTAAAGTGGGTGAAAAGGGTGATGGTAGATGTTATTTCCCTTGCAAAAAATGTTGCCTCATACGTCCCGTAAGAATTTTAATAGAAACATTTACAAAACATTGTAGGAAATATGGGCACATTGATGGCAGATCGAATGAATATCGTCCCATGGTAATTAGCTATATATTCATTATCTTTTTTTTATTTTGTCAAATTTATATATATATATATATATATATATATATATATATATTGTTTGAATGTTTTTTATAGTATACACTAATTTTGCATGATTGCTTGTAATTATAAATTTAGAGTTTCCCTCTAACTTTCTGCATAATATTGCACCAAGTATTAGTAGAAATGATGTTGTACAAGTTGAGGAACATTGTGACCAAGCAAATGAGGATCTCATGGAAGAAGATGATGGGACAAATCAAGTTAATGATCCCATGGAACAAGATGATGGGACAAATCAAATGATCCAAGATTTGTTTTCGCAGCCAGATGAGGATGGGGATAATGATGGTATTTATGATGAACCTCTATTAGAAAAGGCAAATAAATGACTTTATGAAGGATCAAGAGCAAATCTTCTCTTCGCTACATTGTTGCTAGTGAACTTAAAGGTTATGAATAATTTGTCGAATACTTGTATGAAACAGATCCTAAGGTATGTAATATGTTTCATCTCATATTATACATAAATTTGATTTTTTTCTATTTGTTTTTAGTGTTAATTAATGTGTAAAATAAGAATGCAATTTTTACGATTAATATTCTTACATTAACTAGTTATTTGTTATGTTGTAGATTGTTAGATGAATTTTTGTTACCATCATCAAATCTTTTACCTCGCACATATCGAGGTTTGCATGCCATTATGAAAGACATTGGAATGAATTATCAAACTATAGATGCATGTCCTAATGACCATATTATATATTATGGAAAACATGCTTTGAAAACAGAATGTTCGCAATGTCTTATCAGTAGATATTAAACCAATCAAGTAACAAAAAGGGTGCCTCGAAAGGTTCTTTGTCATATTCCCATAATTCCACGTTTGCAGCGATTGTTCAGGTGTGAAATTATATCACAATTTATGAATTACCATGCACGTAATATAAGTGGAGATGGTGTTCTTCGAATGCCTGCTGATGATTCTGCATTTAGGGAAATTGAGGGAAAATGGGCAGATTTCAAAGATGAAACTCATAATGTTAGGCTTTCATTGGCAGCTGACGATGTTAATCCATTCGGAGAGATAAGGTCTATTTACTCAGTGTGGCCTATTTTTTTTATCAACAATAACATTCCTCCTTGGATATCAATAAAGAGGGAGCAGATAATGTTGACAATGATTGTTCCAGGTATTTCTTTACTTTAATTTTTTGAATGTAACATTTTCATTTGTTTCAATTTTTGCATAATAT
>ML817872.1:48189-71594 GCA_009831015.1 Picea engelmannii | reverse complement strand
TAAAAATAGCTCATTTGTTTGATACAATTCATATCAGGAAGAATGTGACTTAAACGTTATGGTGAATCATAGATGGTAGGAGGGACAAAGAAAAAATTGTCAAAATTTGTACTGACATTTAGGAAGCCAATCATGCAATTTGAAGTGTGATCCGATATTCAAATAGATCAGATGGAGTACTAGACCGAAATAACATTTCATGGTTATTAACAGAGCAACAAAGCAATGATGTAAAAGAGGTCATTCAAAGAATTAAATTTCTCACGAGTTTTGCTTCAAACATAAATAATAACTTAATGAAGAAAGGTGAATTTGGTGGGGTAAAAACACATGATTGGCATACCTTCATTAAGGTAATAATTTTGGTATACATATTTATATATATTGGCCTTATACACTTTTTTTTTTCTTGTCTCTTTTGGTCGAAACAAATAACGATTCATTTTTTTGTTACAGTATGTTCTATCGCTATCTCTCCCAAATGACTTTGACAACAACGTCAAACAAGTTATATATGATCTTGGAAAATACATGAGGTCAGTAGTTTTGATTTATATGAAAAATGTTATTTCAAATTATTGTTGTACTTAATGACACATGTTTTACTTGTAATGTAATATATTATATTATGTTATGTTGAAACATGTTGTTTTCTTGTGTCATGATCTCATGTAGAGAGTTGTCATTGAAATAAATCCATGAAGATGATATAAAGTATTGGAAGAGAGAAATTCCTCGTCTAATGTGTGAAATGCAAAAGTATATACCTCCAACATTTTTCAATGCACAAGAACACTACCTCATACACCAAGTTGAGGAGATTGAAATTTGTGGACCTGTTCACACAAGGTCAATGTGGATGGTGGAGAGGCACTTGAAATCATTGAAGGTGTTGGTTAGACAAAGACCATGTCCTGAGGGTTCTATGGTGGAGGGATATATGGTATATCAATCCATGGTGTATATTAGTAAGTACCTTCCTAAATTAGCAACGCCAACCATGCATACAGTGGATCGCATTTGGGATGTGAACTCCATCAAAAAATTTGAAGACTAGGAGCATCTGTCGGGGCAAGGTAGAATGAAAAAAATGAGAGGTAATATATTAATAATTGTGAAAATTTATATTAATAATACATATAAAGTTTCGGTTTTCGTGTATATGATCATACTCATTAATATATTAATATTATTTATTTCATAAATTATAAATATTTATAATTACCTACATATTGGACGTTATAACTAATATTTAATATTGGTGAATTATGTTTTTTTTATTCAGTTGCTCAAGAGTGGGATGCGCTGCATTTATACATTGCAAATAATATTGACTAGATGAATGTATGGATTGAAATATGTAAACAACATAATCGAGGTAGGTTATCAGGGCAATGACTGTCTGAATTGGTTAGAGAATCTCGTCATAATGGAGATGCCAATGTTATGCAAAGGGAAATTAATTTAGCATATGGTTTGAAAGATGGACAGGTAAGAAAATTCACCCATTTTATTCAGTTATTTTATATTATATTAATGTGACTACATGTGTACTGTATTTTTCATATGATTTCAAAGTTATATAAATATATGTTAATTTATTAATTGACAATGCATCTCTTACATCATATCTGACATCTTGTAGTTGAAACAACACAAGTCTATGTGGTGCAATAGTCGTAAATTTCGCATCAAACAATTTGATGAAACCAGGAAAATTTTTGATAATGGGATAGCTGCAGTATTCTGGGTCACTAATGTTTCCTCTAGGAGTGACAGACATCCCCGAGAATCTGAAAATAGATACTATGGGTATTTAAACGATATAATTGAGTGTGACTTTAATTCCTTCAAATTAGTTATGTTTGATGTCAAATGGTATAGGTTACGAATGCATGAACGTGATGAGAAAATAATTGTTATTCAACATGCCAACGAATTTCCAATGATTAAAACAACAGTGTTTGAAAGATGACATAATCGCTATGTTTTTCCAAGCCAATGTGAACAGGTCTTTTACTCAAATGTTCCAGGTGAAATGGATTGGTCATTTGTTGTTAAATATGATCCAAGAGGAAGGCCAATTAAGTATACTCATTTACAGGAAGAAGATGATATTGAAGATCAAGAAGATGATTCGACAGATCAGACAAAGTCGAAAGATCATGGAGGGTCAACAGATGAAGAAGAGGAAGAATATCATGCTCCAGGCATATGAGACAATATTGCAATTCTTGATGATGATGTCGATGAAACTATGCTCGAAAATGACATTGATGACGATGATGATATCATCAATCCTTTCAACATCGTTTCTGAACCGGATGATGATACAGATGTCAAGTTCGATGAAGAATATCAAGATACATAATAAGTATGATTACACAGATGATGAGCTTGGATTAGGTACATGACTATATAATATTTTAATTTGTATGAATTATTCTCTTAAAATAATTTACTTATAATGTCATGGGTTAATTACATGTTTTTAAGTTTTATGCGACGTTTTTATATCTTATGTTACATGTTGTTTAAGTATTATTTGAAACCTGAAAATAGTTGCCAATATACTAAAGTACATGGTATACTAAAAATAACATTTAGAAACACATAAATTCATGTACCTTCATTAATTTTTGGTTTTGTAGTTTCTATGCATCAATCTTAATAGGACGTTGCTTTCGATTATTTTCTATTTTATAGATTGGGTTTTGGGGATCAATTGAGAGTGATGTGAGGGGGAGGGGAGGGGCCATGTGATCTTCCACCTTCACGTGGTTGGCCTTGTTCAGTAGAGGATAAATTATTCTTGAAACCAAGAGAAGCTCTTTCATTTTTATACCATCATGATCGTATAATATTTCATCAATATTGTTGTCACAGTATTGCATGCATCAACGAAGTTTCGATGAACGTGTTTGTCATTTCTATACAATGTTTTTTGAAACCCTAATTTTCTTTCAAAGTACATAATTTGGTTGATGCAATTTTTAAGTTTACATCAGTCTTTCTTCATTTTTCTTTCAGGTTCTACATTAATGTATATACAATGTATCTGTGCCATAGTTGTACTAATGAAAAATCCCTCTTTTTCGCTAATTTATTAATTAACACCATAAAAATACACCCTGTTAGTACTAGATTTTGGGACGTGTCTAATTTTGATCAAATTTTACAAGGAACAAGGAACATAAAATGCACTAGGACTAAACACCGGCAACAGTGACATGTGAATGGGGCTAACATTAACTTTTTTCAAACAGTTTATGTATGCACTGAAATTTGTCATGGATAGACTATTCGCATGCCTTAATGATATGGGAGGGTTTCTGGACTCAAATTTTAAAGACACGCCCACTTTCTTCCATCATCAATTCATCATGTAAACCATAAACCCTAATTTTATTTCAAAGTACACAATTTGGTTGATGCAAGTTTTAAGTTTGTGTCATTCTTTCTTCATTTTTCTTTCAGGTTCTACATTAATGTATATACAATGTATCTGTGTCATATTTGTGATAAAAAAGTACCTATTTTTCATTGATTTCTTAATCAACACCATAACAATACTAGAGGCGAGCAACGGTGACATGTGAATGGGGCCAACGTTGAAATTTTTTCAAAATGTATATGTATGCATTGCAATTTTACCTAGATAGACTATTCGCATGCCTTAACGATATGGGAGGGTTTCTGGACTCAAATTTCACTCACACACCCACTTTATTCCATCATCATATCATCATGGAAACCATAAACCCTATTTTTCATATGTTCTAGTAGATATGTTAATGATTCCAAATTTCATGTTTGTATTTGAATCAAGGTCAAGCTAGCTTGCAAAGTATCAAATTTTGATTTCAAGTCGATAAGCCAAATATGAAATGAATCCAAGCATCATTTGATATCATCGCAAGAGAGATGAATGTAAGTAATCTTGTGATGCATTAGCTATACTATCGACGAAAAAATTCCATCGATGGTATAGCTAATTCGTCGCAAGAATATTGTGTCTAATTTGAATGGTGTTACATGGTTTTCAAAGAGTGTAGGGCTTATATTATGGTGCAATATAGTGTAGTATATAAGAACAATATCTATTCAAAACCTCAAAATGGATAGTATCATATCTTGTTCATAAGACAAATATTCTTTGTATATTTCCTTTGTGGTGGCTCAAGCCCTCAGTACACATGATGCCTGACAATGAAATGTAATAATTTGACTATTGAATGATAGTGTTATGTCACCCATGGTTAATGAAAGAACTTAAGGTTCTTAGGTTCTATTTGAATCTTCTTAGAATTGAGATTTTTTACATAGTCCTTGAAAAAAGACAAAAGACTTATGTAGATGATATTAATTTGGTCTTCGTGTGGGACATTTTATGCCATTAGTATGTTTTGTACAAAAATAATGGATCTTGGGGACTACACCATGGTCAAGGAAAGAGGAACAAGGAACAAGGAACAAGGAATGAGAAACACAGAACAAGGAACAATGAATGGAAATTGTACGAGTACTAGACATCGACAACAATGACATGTGAATGGGGCCAACGTTGAAATTTTTTCAAACAGTTTCTATATGCACTGAAATTTTTCATGGATAGACTATTTGCATGACTTAAATATATGAGAGTGTTTATGGACTAAAATTTGAATGAAACACCCACTTTCTTCCATCATCAATTCATCATGTAAACCATAAATCCTAATTTTCTTTCAAAGTACACAATTTCGTTAACGCAAGTTTTAAGTTTTCGTCAGTCTTTCTTCATTTTCCTTTCAAGTTCTACATTAATGCATATACAATGTATCTGTGTCATAGTTGTGATGAAAAATACCTCTTTTTCGTTGATTTCTTAATCAACACCATAAAAATACTAAAGGCGGGAAACAGTGGCATGTGATTGGGGCCAACGTTGAAATTTTTTCAAACTGTATCTATATGCATTGCAATTTGACTGGATAGACTATTTTCATGCCTTAACGATATGGGAGGGTTTCTAGACTCAAATTTTACTCACACACCCACTTTCTTCCATCATCATATCATCATGGAAACCATAAACCCTATTTTTCATATGTTCTAGTAGATATGTTATTGATTCCAAATTTCATATTTGTATTTGACTCAAGGTCCATCTAGCTTGCAAAGTATCAAATTTTAATTTCAAGTTGATAAACCAAATATGAAATGAATGCAAGCATCATTTGATATCATCGCAAGAGAGGCGAATGTAAATAATCTTTGTCAGTAGAGTTCAAGTTCCTCCTACTTGGACTACATATAGACTTAAACTCTGCTTCAAAATCCTTTCCATATGTGCATTGGAAAATCAACAAGGATTTAGATCTTAGAGTCTAAGAAAGAGAGTCAATCCCAAAAACAAGGGTTTCTACCAAAGGAACTAGTCATAAAAATCCAAGGCTAAATTCTCAAGATAACACTCTAGCATAAGCGTACTAGAATGGTTGGTTTCCTTTCTCCAGCATTTGAACCCAATTTATACTATCACAAGTTGGTTAAGTTTGTTGGAAATAATAATTAGGGTTGTACAGTTGCACAGATCTTGTAAACCCCTCTTAGGAGTGCATAATTAATGCTCATTTTTTACTTTTTGCAATTTTTGGAAGACACCCTGCCTTTCTTAAAGGAAACACATGGGTACCAGTTCATTTCTCAAAGGAAGAAAGTCGATATGAGGAAAAAAAACAATTTAACATATGTTTCGTGTGGAGAAAAGATATTCAATGGCTAATATATTGGGCAATAAGGAACCCATGGTCACTGGTAACCAAATAATGTTATAACATGAGGTGCTTTCAACTTCAAAACACATGTCTTTTAAGGAGAATATTTAATGGTTTAATGGTTATTGGCCTCCTTCATCGGTGTTGTGACAATGGATCCACTCAACATGGAAAAATAATTATGAGATTCCTCTATGCTCCAAAGGTGTTTTTTTAATTCATATTTTCGATCATGCTGCTTATAAGCAAGTTTTAGAGTAGGGTCCCTGGTTTTGGGGAAGAGTGGGGATTTTTATGTCTCCTTGATTTCCAAATTTTGATCCTAACTCTATGTCAATTACTAGAATGACACTTTGGGTACACCTCCCAAATTTTCCATTTCATTCTTGGTATATATCAATTTTTGAGGATATTGAGAATACTTTGGGCAGTTACATAAAAGCAATTTTGGAGATTTAGAACGAGATTGTGTACATACATGATATTTATCCCCATGCACAAGCTCATCCTTCAAGGGAAAAAGGGACCAAATCCAAATAAAAAAAATGGAATTTTCCTAAGCAACCAATGTGAGATGATGAAGTTTCTCTTGCTAAGGAAAATCAACAACCATTGACTTAAAAAAAAATTTGATATAGTCTTCCTAGAAGAGTTGATTGGGGAACCTTGTCCTCCCTCGAAGGATGGAGTAGAGGCCATTGATATTGGGTTTTCCTTCTCAAATATGAAAATTGTACCTGATGCCCCTCTAGGGGGAATGAAGTGACTTCATGAAACTAACATATCTGATTCTAATAAGGATATGACATCAAAGTGGTCATTGTGATGTCATACCATGATGTTATAGATTCTTAAAAGAAAGGCTATGGTAAACATTCCTTGTATCCTTCATTCTTTATTACAAACACTTACTCTTAGGTTTTTTTCTTCATATATCTATATCAATTATACTTTCTAAAAAATTATATATGTTTTGTGTCCTTGAATCTATGAGGATTTACTCCCACTTTTTTCAAAACATATAAGCATATTTCCAATTAGAAAATCGTGATAGAAGGTCATCATCAAGATGATGAACCGATTATTAAATAAAATAACTTAAATTAGTATGTAAACCTTCCTTAAATTACTTCAACATTTCCAATCACCCATTTAAAAAATACCCTGAGAAGACATGGATATGGTTGTGTTTATGATATCTAAGGTCTTGTGACCTAAGAGCCTTAAGTCATGTGTACTAGGGAAATAGGTCTTGATGATAGCTAAGTTCTTGTACTAGATGTGGGGACGTGTGTCTCGATCGTATTTTAAAGGAAATGGATAAAAGACATTGTACTAGGGATAGAGTACATGATGGGTAACGGTAACCTATGAATGGGTCTAATGTTGAAATTATTTCAAAATGTTTATGTATGCACTGAAATTTGACATGGATAGACTGTTTGCATGCCTTGATGATATGGAAGGGTTTCCAAACTCAAATATTACTCACACACCCACTCTATATATCGACCCATCTCGTCCTCATTTCATTTTAATTTTCTCGGTCGAATTTTAAAGGAAACTGATATTGAAAGAAATTGTACTAGGTCTAGAGTACATGATGCGCAACAGTGACCTATGAATGGGGCCAATGTTGAATTTTTTTCAAAAAAAAATTGTATGCACCAAAATTTGACATGGATAGACTTTTTGCATGCCTTGAAGATATGGGAGGGTTTCCAGACTCATATATCACTCACACACCCACTCTATATATCAACCCATATCATCCTCATTTCGTTTTAATTTTCTTGGTCGAAGTTTAAAGGAAACAACTATTAAAATACATTGTAGTAGGGTCAGAGTACATGATGGGAAATAGTGACCTATGAATGGGACAAACGTTGAAATTTTTTTCAAAATGTTTTTGTATGCACCGAAATTTGACATGGATGGACTTTTTTTATGCCTTGATGATATGGGAGGGTTTTGAGACTCAAATATCACTTACACACCCACTCTTTATATTCATTGTCTGTGTCGTTTAGAACCAAAATCATGCCAATTAGGCCCATGATTTTGGTCATGCTGAGAAGAAGGAAATAGATGAGATTTTGTATTTAGATAATGATTTTGTATTAATATTATTTATAGATAAAAAGGGTACTTAGATGAGAGAAAAAATCAAAGACAAGAAATAACTAATATTGGAGCTTCTGCGGTTAATCAAGTACTTCTTTATTGAATTTATTGCATTCCCTTACAGTAATAGATGTGAGGATGTGTGTCTCGATCGTATTTTAAAGGAAACAAATAAAATAAATTATACTAGGGATAGAGTACATGATGGACAATATTAACCTGTGAATGGGGCCAACGTTGAAATTATTTCAAAATGTTTCTGTATGCACTGAAATTTGACATGGATAGATTGTTTGCATGCCTTGATGATATGGAATGGTTTGCAGACTCAAATATTACTCACCCATCCACTCTATATATCAACCCATATCGTCCTCATTTCATTTTATTTTTATCGATCAAAATTTAAAGTAAACAGATATTAAAAGACATTGTACTAGGGCTAGAGTACATGATGAGCAACAATGACTTGTGAATGGGGCCAATGTTGAATTTTTTTCAAAAAAAATTGTATGCACTGAAATTTAACATGGATAGATTGTTTGCATGGCTTGATGATATGGGAGTGTTTCCAGACTCAAATATCACTCACATACCCACTCTATGCAATAAAACCTAAAATACTAAATATACACTAAATTTTGTTTTTGTATGGAAATGATTTTGATGATCTCTAGAAAGAAAAATTTATGTGATGTGTGATATTACAACAATTAGATGCATCTCACAAGTTATGAAAGTATCCCTAGTTTCATATGCAATAAATTATCCCTTACATAGGAGCACTATTTCACAAGAGGCTAACATGTCACTTGGAGGAGTATAAGCATGATGGGGGTAATAATGTAATGTACTTGACTAGTAGAAACAATGATTATTGAGAAATTACTCGAGAAATATAAATAGTAGAAAATTAAATAAGAGGGACAAAGATATATAGACCTTTCATTCATAATAAATACGAATCACTTAATGGGAATTATTTAATAAATAGGACCCTTTTACATTGAGTAACTAACAACTAACTACCTAACAGGCCTTATTCAAAGAATATGGTCTCGTACATTAATTACTAATTCCTAGGTAATCCAAAGTAAGGAGGATAAAGTAGGGCCTTAACATGTCATCCCCATTCAAGAGAAATGGTGTCCTCGATGTTGGAGATGTTGAAATTTCTATCATCTCCTTGAATGGCCCTTGAATGTCCACATGGAGGTGGAGTGATGCCATGATGGAGGAGAGTGATGTTTAGGAGGAATTTATAGAACCTTGTGTGGGATCAATGAATATTGATTCCGATATTGCAGTGGACTTGGATTTGTAGGTTACAAGTAAAATTGAGGTAGAAAGGGACAAGACTAGTGTTGGAGAAAACACTTTCCTCTCAAAGAGGGATTACTAGCTTTTGGTTTCTCTGAAAGTGTTTTCCCCTAGTGGAGCAGTTCATGTGATGTGGAGGGATTGTGGTCACCTATCCCCTTCACTTTATTTTGGTTGATTTACATTTGGAGAACTTAGTGGGTGCATGATACCTTGGGTTTAATGCTATGGAGATGCACTTCGTGATGTGGTAGTTTGATATATTTTACAAGGGCACACTTATTGAGATAATATATGGGGCCTCTATCCCATCCATCTCAAAATTGGAGGGTGCTCAATTTACCCATGTACTCTCAATTTAATGGCATCATTGTCATCACCATAACCAACATTGTCGTCTTTGTCATCATCATCATCATTAGCATCGTCATTGTCTTCATTATCATCATCAACTTTGTCATGGATCATTACTATACTATGTCATCGTCAACATTATATATGTTAATAGTATTCTATAATATATTATATGTTACATAAATAATATATGTTACATATATTATATATATAATATATAATAAATATTACATATATAATATATGTTACATATATTACGTATGTAATATATATTATATATTAGATATATTATATGTTAAACATATATTGTATGTTACATATAATTTATATATAACATATATTATATGTAACATATGATATATGTTATACACATGAATTCCCACCTGTGCGACTCATATTTTCGAAACACTCGACGTTGACCCCTATTTTCCAAATAGAGCCAGACCAAAACCCTGCCGCAATTTTTCCAAACAAAGCCAGAATGAAACCCTGCCATGATTTTTCCAAATAGAGCTAGATTGAAACCTTTCCGCGAGGAGGAGATGTGCACAGAGGGAACAAAGATCCGTGAGACATCTTGAGGGGGATATCTAAAATAGAGGGAACATAGGATCAGCAAGGCCATTGCATGAGGAGGATATCCAATTCGAGTTTGCATGCGGGAGGGAACAAATGATTCACTTGATTGATGCAAACAAAACCTGGTGAGAATGGTGAGTTTCATTGTCCCTCTTTTTGGGTCTATCAATATACCAATAGGTCATTTTTTTCTTGATATATTTCAATATGTTTGCAAATTGTCTATTTCCCAAAAGACCCGAACTATCTATTGGCCAAAATATCCTATTACCACTTCCTTCATGCATGCTTATTTATCTTCCTATAGTTAGCCAAAAGTAACTTGATTTCTTTTACTATCAAACTTCTTCATCTTTCCATTTGAGTGAAGTTCTTCTCCTCAAATATGCTCATTTAACACAGGGAAATACATGTCAACATTACTTCACAAATCTCACAACTATTTCTTGTACCATGGTTTCATCAATAAGAAATATCTCATACATTACAAGCAAAGACAAGGCATACCAGACTTCCAATTACCTGTATGAAAATTCCACTCATGATGAATTAGTTCTATAACCAATACACTATATAGATCATGATTGAGCTTCCATTTCACTACAACTAACTCCTGTAAATATTGAACTGATTCTAATAATATAATTTTCAATCCTATCCTCTACAATGTTTCGAAACTCAGATCTTTTACATCCACTCGATTCATTCCACAAATTTGGAAATTTGGTTTCATGACTCATTGACACCTAATTCCTATGACTTATCACTAATTGGTATTCACTACTTTAACTAAAACCTTCTAGAATTGAACTCCAAAACTAAGGAATTTAAAAATAATTTACAATGACTTTACAAAAACCCCTTATTGAGATGGTTCAAGACCCTAAGGCCTAATCAATATTTAGAAACTTATGATGTGAGCAGATGCTCCTGCATCAACATGCCTAAGAGAAAATCCAAAAATATCACCAACCATAATTAGGAAAAACCACAAGGTGAAGAGTGCCACTATTGGATCAACTTTGGATGCTCCAA
The DNA here is from genome assembly GCA_009831015.1 of Picea engelmannii. Lineage (NCBI taxonomy): Eukaryota > Viridiplantae > Streptophyta > Pinopsida > Pinales > Pinaceae > Picea > Picea engelmannii. The sequence goes on along the minus strand of ML817872.1, from coordinate 60,423 downwards.
TTTGAGAAAGCAATCAAATCAAGTATCTTCAAGTATCTTCAAGTATCTACAAGCACCTTAACAATGCCTATTTGGAACATCATGGGACACATTTCCATGCATTAATCACATCCACTAATACAAGTGGAAGACATTCGTGCTAAATTTAGTGGTTGAGGGAAATTGACCAATGTAGCCTAATATGGAGTATAAATGAGAATGCCAATGTTGTTTGGGGAAGGGTGGAATTTGTTTTACTTAGATTTAGAATGAATAACCATATCTTAGGCATATTAATGAATGAAAATTGAGGCATATGTAATGTTTTGTTGAAATATTGAATGATAGGCCTACTTAGCATTGTAAGATGGAGAAAATGTTAGATTTCAAAAAAATGATACATATGTGAGGAATAATATTGGGGTTTACAAGGAGATCTAAGCCAAAGGTGGTAAAAACATTGATAATAAGAACTAGTCATAGCATAATTAACAATCATTTTTCATACCTTTTGTTTTATACTTTTCTATTGGCCAAATTAAACTATTGAATTCTTTTTCAATACTGTCATATTTACCCATATATTTTCTTGTTGATTTGCATGCATTTATATCAACACCATCTAAACAATAGTTTCCCTCATGCATATTCTCACTCCCACCCTCTTGGGTTAAGTATATGCATGTGTGTACCCCTATATACTCTCTAATATAAAATATTAGAGAGTATATGCATGTGTGTGTGTATTTGATGGTCTTAATAAAAAAAAAGATCATTAAAGAGAACAAGGAACTTGCTAGCTTCTTAAACCGTTCAGATCAAACTCTCGACGTCAAAGCAAAGATCAAGCTCCTTATGTCACAACTTAACACATATAAGGTAATAACCATAATTTAAAGTGTTTCTTTTTAATGTACTCATATGTTCAATTATGATACTTTGTTCTTTAACTTTTACATTATCTCATGAAAAAATATTTTATTTTTTATAAAGTCATTTTTGGAGCCTGTTCAGACCGGTGTTGGTAGTAGTGGCGCTACAGAGATTCTACAGAGTCCTAATGTGGGCGGTCATACAACTGCTAGAGTACTATTTAATTCTCCATATTCCACACCTAATTTAGATAGGACCCATGACACGCACCGCCAGACATCCACACCTCGATCAGAGTCTAGAGATGGTGGAAAAGATGAGGCTCATGGTGATGTCGTTGACATGGTTTCATTTCCTGGAGCTAGATGTGTGACAAGCACGGGGACCCTTCCATGAACATTTTTGGTCGATGATAATGGACTTCCATTAAAACAATCAAGACTCCCAGGTATTTTTAATTCATATTTTAATCGTTTAATGTTGTCTTTATCATACAAAAATCATCTAGATTATTAATTTTAAATTAATGATCATATATTTGTGTGTGTGGGAAATGACCTTTTTTATAGGCACCTAGAGAGCAAGGCCTTGATGATTTTTGGGGCAACCTTACGCACGAGGTGGAATTGCCAGAATTCCAACCTCAAAAAGGAACTTATGGATTATCTTGAAGGCCTCTTTGGAGTAGACACGTTCAATAAAAAAGTGGTCACCTCTGCAGTGGGTGAAAATTTAAAATATAAGTGGGATGTTTATAGAAAAATATTGCAAGGAAATCCTAGGTATGAGCGTCCTCCCTCAATTCCAAAGAGGGAGTGGAAGGTGATCATTGATGTTGCAAAAGAGAAGATTTTGAAAAAATTAGGAGAACAAATAACTGGTACACCAAGGTAAATTACAATATTTTGATTTCAATACCAGCTTTATTTTTCTTTAGATCTAAATAAAAGTGTGGTTATATATAACATACTTGAAAATTTTGATGATAGGTTGCCTGACACTTCAAAGGAAACCAAAGAAAGGATTGGAAAACATGGCCAACACAAGCTAGGCCAGGGAGGCTACTCGAGGTTACAGTCACGAATCATAAGTACCCAAACATCTTAAGAATATTATTTGTATCACCTTACAACTTTAGGTAATTGTAGCCAAAAACATTAAAAAACCATACCCGTATCCAATGCAAGGCGACGACTTCGGAACTGAAACCACGAAGGAAGACCTCCAACTTGGTTACAAGTACGGTTATAGAGCCGTGGTTTATCATAGGAAAATCATGGGGCAGACCCCAAGATCCAATTTGCGGGATAAGGTAAATAAAAATCAGTCCACATTAACCTTTCATTACTTATAAAATACGTAAATGTTTGATATCGTCCATAATTTAATGTCTTACTTTTTTTTAATCAGGGGAGAAGCACTATCAACGAAACCATTAGTAATGGACAACAGAGCATTGATAGTGCAATGCATCCAGAAGATCATGGTGCTCCCCAGTAGCCCCATCCCAGTGAGGTGCAGCCCCAAGATGGTCCTGTGACTGAGGCCCATGACGGTAAAATGTCTATATATTAATCATATACTTAATAATTTTGTACTTATAAATTTTGACGTTTCAATGGAAGACAATGTCATAGTTGATCCTCCTCGACCTGAAGATCATGTGAACAGGCCAGAAGCCATTCCAACGGTGTCGACTAGAGGACCAGGTAAATAATTACATTGCAAGTTTTTTTTTAATATTAATGAACTACTTCAATGATATTTAAAAATTGGCCATATAAATTTAATATTTTTTATTTTTGTAGGTGATGGCCCCTCACAACAGCATCCACACCATGGGTACAAGACCAAATGTACTCGGTGTGAAAGGACTGAAACAACATCAATTGTTGAAGAGCACCCAGTAAACAAAGACATGGAGATGGATGAATTATATAAGACCTGGAAAGAACAAAAGAAGACTAAAATAAATTCATGATGTCATGTAATAATTTTATAAGACAGTTAGATTGATGCAGGAGCATCTCAAGCAAGCCAGCGCATGGATGTGGAAGACAGAAGACAGTTGGACAAGCGCCAGTGCATTTCATGTTTAAATTGTTTTGAAATGAAATGCGCCAGAATCTTAAATGAGATAATTAAGAAGAAGAACACTTCTATAATGTAATCAGACCTTGAGCGTCCTGCTCTCGTCTGAAGTAGATAGAGGCATTTATAATAGTTAATGCAAGTAGGTAGAATTGAATTCCTAGATTAGACAGTTTTAGAGCTGGAGGGAAAACGGATATAGACACCCTCATTGTATTATTGTGTAGTAGTGAAGAACATTAGCAAGAGCATACAGAGAAGCAGAGAGCTGTAGTGAGAATTCCATGTACAAAAGTTCTGGATTAATACAAAAAAGGTTATGATTCAGATTCATGGTGTTCAATTATTCTCTGTGTATGCATCTTTGAATGTTTTACTCTTTCTGTCATGCAATTGCTTTTATGCTATGTATGAATGATTTCTTGTTGAATGTTTGAAATCCGAGAGGAAAGGGAAATGGAATGAGTTTCAATTGTTTCTCTATCTGAGCAAGAGTTCCTGCAAGGAGTGTAGTTGAGTTGTCCGCAAGAAGTGCATTGAAAAAGGGTTCAGAGGGTTGTCTTTGAAAGTCCAGATAGGGTAGCTTTTGTTCTCATTCACTCAGAAGTGCAAGTTAGGCACAAGAGCCGTGCAAAGTGTGCGCAGGCTGAAGGTAATTTCAGGGTTTGAAGACCTGGAGAAATCGATGGAAGACTGTTGTTGCAGGGAGTGCGCAAAGTCGAAAGTGTTCAACACTTGTAGTGTTTGAAGGTTTCCGCAAGGAGTGCGTGCAAGAGTTTCCTGAAAACTCAAAGTCGAGAGAAAAGCTCAGGAGGGATAAAGCCTTGGAAGTTGTCAAAAGAAGCACCAGAAGTTGTGCAATGGAACAGTGAGAAGGTGTTGCAAGTTTGCGTCGCAGGCAGTTGAGTACCGTAGGAAACCCACTTGCTAAGAAGTTGCAAGAGTCCTTGTGAAGGAAAAGAAACGGATGGTTGGAATTCTCTGTTGAGAATTCGCGAAGTCCCGAGAGTCGTTCGATCTCACGGAGGAATCAGGGAGTTACAACGAGTGCTTCTCGAAGAGTTAAGCTCGAAAGGATCAGAGCCATAGATCCAAGCCGTAGGGGCCATTGGATTTACTTGTGAACTTCTATTTCAGGTTTTCGCAAGTGGAAGTCCCAAAATATTTGCAACGGGAATCGCGAAATCACGAAACGCGAAGTCCTGAAGGGATAAAAGGATCATGTGGGCCATAGGAATCAGCAGAGTGGATAGGTGGCACATTCTCGACAAGGGATTCAATTTCGTTGACTATTCAGGGTTTCGTAGAGTGAAGTTCCAAAATTCTTACATTAGGATTCGCGATATCGCGAAGTCCGAAGTCCCGACGGAGAGAAAGACCATTGAAAGGTCAAATCTTGCGAGCGCATCAGAGTTTCGGCAAATCGGGTTTCGGGAGTCGGGAAGACGAGTTGCTCGACATCGTGACTGCCGAAAACGCGATAAGGAGAAACCTGAAACAGGGAGGGAAAGGGTCAGCGTCGACTGTTTTTCGAGTTTCGGAGATAAAGAGACAAGGCGCTTGACCACTGGATTTTTGAAAACGTGAAGCGTGATCTCCCAAAGTACAAGGGGGGTTTCTTGAAGTTGATTGTGGGTGCAGATTTCTCGAAAGGGGAATTGAAGAGCGGTTGTTAAGAGCTCTTCGAGCCAAGGAGAGAAGAATGATCCTGTGGACGTGGACCTTCCGGCCTGCGGGTAGCGGAGGGGTTGCGTCAGGTCTGGTATCAGAGCCTTGATTCTTGCTTGTATATTTCAGGCAAGGAGAGGCAGAGGGAGATAAAAGAGCACTCTGATACACTGCGTCAGGTCTGGTATCAGAGTGCAGAAAGTTTGCTTTGCTTTCTGTAGCAGATAAAAGGAAGATTCATCATGTTGCCGAGGAGAAGAGATAGACAATCACCCGATCCGCAAGAGGAGAGGGAAATGCCATGAAGAAGGGGTAGGAAAATGCCTGATCCAATTATGGAAAGAGAGATGTGTGACCTTCGTGCCAGACTTGAGGACATGGAGGCAGCACAGAGGTGCACAGCTGACGTTGGGGATTTCAGTGAGTCCGAGAATGAAGATGAAATCGGACATGGAGAAGAAGAGATCACAGCAGAAGATGCAGTGAATGAATGCTTTCTTCGAGCCATTGCAAGAATGGGCGCAAGGGCGAAGATGGACATTCCAGTTTATGAGGGAAATATGGATGTTGAAGAGCTTCTAGACTAGATTAGAGCTCTGGACACATACTTTGACTATGAAGATGTCGAGGAAGACAAGAAGGTCAAGCATGTTGTCATGAGATTAAAAGGGCATGCAACATTGTGGTGGGATGAACTACAAGCTGACAGGCGTTGCCCAGACAAGCAGAAAATCAAAAGCTGGGATAGGATGATTGCGAAGATGAAGGCAAAATTCATCCCCAGAGATTATCAAATTACTCTGTTCAGGAGGATGCAGAACCTGAGACAGAAGCTAATGTCAGTGAAGGAATACACTAAAGAATTTTACATACTGAACATCAAGGAAGGTCATCATGAAAACAACGATGAGAAAGTAGCAAGGTATATGAATGGCATGAGATATGAAATTCAGGATGAGATGAGCATGTTAACCATCCGAACGGTGGAAGATGCTTATCAATTGTCTCTGAAAGCTGAAGAGAAGCTGAGCTGAAAGCAAGGTCAAAGAGGGTGTGGAATAAGTCAACCCAAGGGAAAATCAGTTGTCCAGGAAAGAAATCATAAGCCCAAGGAGGACTGGAAGAAACCTCAGACTCGAACTGAGAGAGGTGGAACCTCACAGTGAGGGAAATATGTTGAACAGAGAGGGCAATATACTGATCCGAAAGGAGAGTATGCTGATAACAATATGATTCCTCGTACCAGAGGTAGAGGAAGAGGAAGAGGTGGAGTGGTAAAGTGATTCACATGCGGAAAGAATGGACACAAATGTTATGAATGTCTAGATAAGAATAAAGAGGAAGGAGAGGCTCACATTTCCGAAGCTCAAAGGCGGAATGTTGAGGCAGAGGATGTTGAAGGCGGAAGATCGTTGATGATGTGAAAATATCTTTTGACACCAGAGAAGGAGGTGGAGAGTTCTGTCCAAAGAAACAAACTTTTTCGGACTGCTTGCAAGACCAAGGATAGGGTATGCAAAGTCATTGTAGACAATGGTAGCACAGATAATCTCATTTCAACCGAGATGGTAGAAAAGTTGGAGCTGGAGACGATTGATCATCCAAGCCCATACAGAGTTTCTTGGTTACAAAAAGGACATCAGGTAAATGTCACTAAACAGTGTTTAGTTGAATTTAAGATAGGGGGATATAATGATAAGATCTAGTGTGATGTTATTCCTATGGATGTTTGTCATCTATTGTTGGGTAGACCATGGAAATATGACAGGAATTTGATTCATGACGGGAGAATGAACACATACACCCTAGAGAAGAGTGGGAGAACTCACATGTTTCTTCCAATCAGAGATAAGGAGGTGAAACCTGAAGTAAGCAACACTGTACTTTTCATGAGTGGGAAGGAACTTCTTACAAAGGTTAAGAAGAAAGAAAAACTGCAATTCATTGTGGTCAGGAAGTCAAGGATTGTTTTAACCAGCACAAGGGTAGATGATTTACCAGAAGAGATTCAGGAACTACTGGAAGAGTTCGCTGACATAGTAGTGGATGAACTACCTCGTTCGTTGCCACCAATCAGAAGTGTGAGTCATCATATTGATCTCATACCAGGAGCTAGTTTTCCAAACAAATATGCATACAGATTGACGTCGCAGGAGAATGAAGAGGTCAAAAGACAAGTCCAGGATTTGATGGACAAAGGGTTAGTCAGAGAAAGTTTGAGTCTGTGTGTTGTTCCGACAGTACTCAGTCCGAAGAAAGACGGAGGCTGGAGGATGTGTACTGACTCAAGGGCGATCAACAAGATAACCATCAGGTACAGATTCCCATTGCCAAGGATGGATGATCTGATGGATTGCTTGAGTGGAGCAAAGTATTTTTCAAAGATTGATTTGAAGAGCGATTATCATCAAATCTGCATGAGAGAAGGTGATGAGTGGAAAACAACATTCAAGACTAACGAGGGGTTGTATGAATGTCTTGTTATGTCGTTTGGCTTAACAAATGCGTCGATCACTTTTATGAGGTTGATGAATGAATTCCTGAAGGATTTCATCGGGAAGTTTGTCATTGTGTATTAGGATGACATACTAATTTTCAGCGAAACAGAGGCTGAACACTTGAAGCATTTGGCTACAGTGATGAAGAAGATACAGCAAGAAAAGTTGTTGATAAACATGAAGAAGTCCTCATTCATGAAGACAAAGCTCATTTATTTGGGATTCGTCATATCTGCAGACAAATTGAGGATGGGTCCAGATAAGGTGGAAGTGATCAAAAATTGGCCATCGCCAAGGAATATCTTTGAAGTCCGAAGTTTTCATGGATTGGCTAGTTTCTACCGAAAATTCATCAAGAATTTTAGTGGGATTAGTGCATCAATGATGGACACAGTGAAGAAAAGAAATAAATCTTTTCACTGGACAGAAGAGGCTAAAAAGAGTTTTAATCTGTTGAAACGGAAGATCACGGAACAACCAGTTCTAGTGTTACCGGATTTTCGAAAGACATTTCAAGTGAAATGCGATGCAAGTGGATTTGCAATAGGAGAAGTCTTGAGTCAAGAAGACAGACCAACGGCATATTTCAGAGAGAAGCTGAATGAATCGAAAGTGAAATACTCCACATATGACAAGGAATTTTATGCTATTGTTCAGGCATTGAAGAAATGGAGACACTACTTGATTCCCAAGGAGTTTGTCTTATATAGTGATAATCATGCATTGCAGATTGTGACTCAATAGGAAAATTTGAATCAGAGGCATGTTAAATGGGTTGAGTATATGCAGAATTTCACATTTGTGATTAAACATATTTATGGTACTGCTAACAAAGTTGTTGATGCTTTGAGCATAAAATGTTTGTTGTTGCAGGAGTTCAGAGTCAAAACATTGGGTTTTGATGATCTCGAGAATATGTACAGAGATGATCCAGATTTTAAGAAGGCGTATGAAGCATCTGATAATCCAGTTCTCAAGGATAAAAGCCAATGGGAAGAATACATGATCTAGGAAGGATTGTTTTTTAAAGGCAATCAGCTTTGTATTTCAAAATGCTCCATGAGGGAGAATCTACTGAAGGAGAAACACAGTGGAGGATTGGTCGGACACTTCGATCATGAAAATACGTTCTCAAAGTTGAATGAATCATACTTTTGGCCAGGAATGCAAGCAGAAGTTAAAATATTTGTGGACAGATGTAGAATTTGCCAGCATTCAAAAGGAAGGAAACAAAATGCGTGGTTTTATCAATCATTGCCCATACCCGAGAAGCCGTGGGATGAAATCAGCATGGATTTCATATTGGGATTGCCAAGGACACAAAGAGGATCTGACTCAATCTTTTTGGTGGTGGATAGATTTTCCAAAATGGCACATTTTATCCCATGTCAGAAAACCAGTGACGCAACTCACATTGCAAACCTGTTTTTCAAAGAAGTCATTCGACTTCACGGCTTACCAAGGAGCATAGTTTCAGATAGAGATACGAAGTTCGTAGGACACTTTTGGAGGACATTGTGGAAGAAGCTGGGAACTAAATTATCATTTAGTTTAGCTTATCATCCTCGGACGGATGGAAAAACTGAAGCAGTGAACAAAAGTTTGGGAGACTTGCTGAGGAGCTTGGTGACAAAACACCACAGCCAGTGGGACAACATATTACCACAGGCAGAGTTTGCTTATAATGAATCAGTAAATAGAAGCACAGGGCAGAGTCCATTTCAGATTGTTTATGGCATGTAGCCGAGATGGATTTCTGAGTTGAGGGATTCAAAACTGAATGGAACTAGGAGCGCAAGTGCGGAATATTTCGCAGAGGCGATGAAGGAACTTCACAGCCAGGTGAAGGACCGATTGCAGAGTTCAAGTCAGGAGTATAAACGCAGGGCAGATCAACACAGAAGACAGCTTCAATTTGAAGTTGGTGACTTGATTCTGGCACATATGAGAAAGGAAAGGTTCCCGAAGGGGACATATAACAAACTGAAGATGAAGAAAATTGGACCATACAGGGTCTTGAGGAAATTTGGGGTGAATGCTTACGAGATTGAATTACCCGATGGGATAGGAATTTCTCCGATATTCAATGTCTCATATTTATACCCATATAAAGCTAAGGAATCAGGAGCAAGTGATAAACAGCCAGAGGTTCAGTGGCGAAAACAGATGCCAGTTGCAGAAGAGCCGCAGATGGAGCACATACTGGATAAAAGAATTGGTAAGAAGACCAGAAGGAAGGAATACTTTGAGTATTTGTTCAAGTGGAAAGGCCATCCAGTTGAATATGCCAGCTGGGAGAATGAAGCAAAGATTTAGAAGCATGGACAGACCGTGTGAGAGCTCATGGACAGGAGCCCATGAAAATTTTCAAGCGAGGGAGTATGATGCAGGAGCATCTCAAGCAAGCCAACGCGTGGATGTGGAAGACAGAAGACAGATGGACAAGCGCCAGCGCATTTCATGTTTAAATTGTTTTGAAATGAAATGCACCAGAATATTAAATGAGATAATTAAGAAGGAGAGCACTTGTATAATGTAATCAGACCTTGAGCGTCCTGCTCTCGTCTGAAGTAGATAGAGGCATTTATAATAGTTAATGCAAGTAGGTAGAATTGAATTCCTATATTAGACAGTTTTAGAGCTGGAGGGAAAATGGATATAAACACCCTCATTGTATTATTGTGTAGTAGTGAAGAACATTAGCAAGAGCATACAGAGAAGCAGAGAGCTGTAGTGAGAATTCCATGTACAGAAGTTCTGGATTAATACAAAAAGGTTATGATTCATATTCATGGTGTTCAATTATTCTTTGTGTATGCATCTTTGAATTTTTTACTCTTTCTGTCATGCAATTGCTTTTATTCTATGTATGAATGATTTCTTATTGAATGTTTGAAATCCAAGAGGAAAGGGAAATGGAATGAGTTTCAATTTTTTCTCTATATGAGCAAGAGTTCTTGCAAGGAGTGCAATTGAGTTGTCCACAAGGAGTGAGTTGACAAAGGGTTCAGAGGGTTATCTCTGAAAGTCCAGATAGGGTATCTTTTGTTCTCATTCACTCAGAAGTGAAAGTTAGGCACAGGAGCTATGCAAAGTGTGCGCAAGCTGAAGGTAATTTCAGGGTTTGAAGACCTGGAGAATACGTTGGAAGACTGTTGTTGCAGGGAGTGCGCAAAGTTGAAAGTGTTCAACACTTGTAGTGTTTGAAGGTTGTCGCAAGGAGTTCGTGCAAGAGTTTCCTGAAAACTCGGAGTCGAGAGAAAAGCTCAGGAGGGATAAATCCTTGGAAGTTGTCAAAAGAAGCACCAGAAGTTGTGCACTGGAACAGTGAGAAGGCATTGCAATTTTGCATCGCAGGCAGTTGAGTACCGTAGGAACCCGCTTGCTAAGAAGTTGCAAGAGTCCTTGTGAAGGAAAAGAAACAGATGGTTGGAATTCTCTATTGAGAATTCGTGAAGTCCCAAGAGTCGTTCGATCTCACGGAGGAATCAGGGAGTTACAGCGAGTGCTTCTCGAAGAGTTAAGCTCGAAAGGATCAGAGCCATAGATCCAAGCCGTAGGGGCCATTGGATTTACTCGTGAACTTCTATTTCGGGTTTTCGCAAGTGGAAGTCCCAAAATCTTTGCAACGGGAATCACGAAATCACAAAACGCGAAGTCTCGAAGAGATAAAAGGATCGTGTGGGCCACAGGAATCGGCAAAGTGGATAGGTGGCGCATTCTCGACAAGGGAGTCAATTCCTTCAACCATTCGGGGTTTCGTGGAGTGAAGTTACGAAATTCTTACATTAGGATTCGTGATATCACGAAGTCCGAAGTCCCGACAGAGAGAAAGACCGTTGAAAGGTCAAAGCTTGCGAGAGCATCGGATTTTTGGAAAATCGGGTTTCGGGAGTCGGGAAGACGAGTTTCTCGACATCGCGACTGTCGAAAACGTAATAAGGATAAACCCGAAACAGCGAGGGAAAGGGTCAGCGCCAACTGGTTTTCGGGTTTCGGAGATAGAGAGACAAGGCACCTGACCACTGGATTTTCGAAAATGTGAAGCATGATCTCCCAAAGTACAAGGGGGATTTCTTGAAGTTTATTGTGGGTGAAGATTTCCCGAAAGGGGAATAGAAGAGCGATTGTTAAGAGCTCTTCGGGCCAAGGAGAGAAGAACGATCCTATGGACGTGGACCTTCCAGCCTGCGGGTAGCAGAGGGGTTGCATCATAGATGTACATTATATAGTTGAACATGTAATGATGCATATAATGCATTGACATTATGGGTACTTTTTTATCTGATAATATACACAAGGATATTTCTATGGCTTATATATATATGTGAATGTAATTTTTTTATACACTTAATGATAATTTCATCTTCTCTTATAAGACTTGGTATATATTGATTCAATACTCCTTGATTCAAGATGTGAGAATGCAAGCAAGACCTGGTGCCTTGTGCTTGGGGTATGGAGTCTAGGCAACAAATAGAAATTGAATATGCAATATTCAACTTCCAAAATTGTGTGACATGATATATGCAACTTTTAAAGTCTTGTGACATGTGACATGTGGCAAGCATCTTTTCCAAGCAATGTGCAAACTTTAAACTTGGTGCAACATGCAAAAAGAAATTTTTGGGAAGATGCAATAATAAGTTTTAAGGATTAAACATGAGGGGTTGGAAATGGCCATGTCAAACATTTTATAATATTTTCTCAGAGCATTACCCTTCTTTTAATTGTGTCTTTTCATTGTGTCTTACATGACAAAGAAACAAAATCACATTTCCATTGTCAATTTATATGTGGAGGGTTATTCAAGGCTTTAAGACTTTCTTCATATTTTCCTACTTTAATCCTCTCATGGTCATGTTAATCCATATAGAGGTCCATGATATGAACACTCATTGTTATAATGTTGACATAAATTCCAATCTTCACTTTGTCGATTAGAGGGCACAATTTTGGCAACAATTTAATGGTTTTAGTTGCATGAAATTTATTTTGTTTCTTCAACAACATTAAGGATTAAACATGAGGGGTTGGAAATAGCGATGTCAAACATTTACTCTTTCACACATGTGCATCATCTCAATCTTCATGTCTACAATATGTGGAGGGTTATTCAAGGTTT
>ML817871.1:188008-200641 GCA_009831015.1 Picea engelmannii | reverse complement strand
CTGCAAGTTAGATTATTATCTCGACATTTTGATTCCATTACATTTACACATATTCCAAGAGAATTGAATCAAACAACAGATGAAATAGCTAACATAGTGCTAGATTGGCATATATCACATCAAGCTACACATACATAAACATCCCATGCATCATGTCACAGCATATAGGTCAAATAGACATCATCATCATTAACACAAAACACATGTAAAACACATTTGGATCCCAACAACATGTATACTCATATATATATGGGCCCCTCAGGCCACCCAAATATTTATATACAACAAAAATACATCGGCCCTCGGGCTCGTGCCACATATCGGTACAAAAATTGGCTCACCAGCCTATATAATCAAAAAAATATCTACAATATACATCAGGGTGCCTTTATCGCACCCCCAGCTACTCCTCCCTCAGGATGAGGTGGTGGCCCACCCCCACCTGCCCCAGGTGGTGGTGGAACACCTGCAGGACCCCCCTGCTTAGGCGGCAAATGCCCACTAGTCATCGCGGCGAGCACAGCTGCTTGTCGCACTATCCCCCGCCATGGTGGCGGTAGTCCAATGCACTGCTCTAGGAACCCCTCGTCCTGGATGCGGATCCACATGCCCTCAAGCACGTCCTGTAACACCGTCTCCAGACGACGGCTTATGTCCTCAAAATCACCTCCGGCCATCGCCGGAGGAGCGTGTGATGGCCCCGCACCAGGGTCATCAAATCGGTGCCTCCTTGCTGGTCTCTGGGGCTCTGCTGGTGCCCCCGCGGCCTCATCCCATCTCCGCCTCCCTCCACGTGGAGGTCTCTCTGGCTCTCTCTGAGCCGGGGCTCTGTACAACTCCACCTCGCGCCCGCGAGGTGCCAAATCTGCACATGCACAAAACAAGAAACAACAGATCATATCAGTATCTATACATCATACATATGAACTGGTATATCAAAAAACACAACGTAAATCAAAACATACAACACTCAACATACCTCGATCATCAAAAACCTCCCCAGGAGGCAATACCATGTCCGGGTCTCCCCGTAAGTCAACCCCAGCATAGGGGTACTGCAGCATAACCTGCGGCATCTGTCGCCATATCTGCGCCGCCTGCGCAGTAAAATAATGTCCACCTTCGCCACCACCGTGGCGAACCAAAATATGGGACCACCGCCTCAAACGCGGCTCTCGTACCCCTGGTGCCTCTAATAGCACCCTCGGTTGCAACATCGACACCCTCTCCAAAAAATAGGCCACCAGGATGGAGCCAAACGCAAACTCCCCGGTACCTGTCGACCGACATCGGTCCAGCTACACGATCATCCACACGTGAAGGGTCAAACCCCAGGCGAACCACTCACAGCCCACCACCACCCTCTCCATCACCAGCAGCTCACCACCACTGATCCGATGGGTCGCTCGTGACCCATACACCCGAACAGTCATCGCTGTTATACAACGATGCAACAGGGCATCCAACCCACTGATACTCACTGCACTCCCAGCCATGTAGTTCTCACCTGAACAATATCGCTCAGCGACATCCCGCAGGAGAGTATCCCTCGGCAGCACAGGCTCTGCCGGCAATGGTGTTCCCCGGAAGGGGATCCCAGTCAAGAAGTATATATCCTCCACCGCAGTGAAGGGGATCTGCTCTCCTCGCACGAGGAAGCAGTGCTGATCAGGGCTCCACATCTCGAGTAGGAACTGGAGTAAATACTCATGTGCCCGTATCAAAGGGCACTCAAAAAACTTTAGCAACCCACTGGCTGCTAAAGACGCTCGAACTGCAGGCCTCACATTGGCCACAGCATCTCGCAGCTGCGACCAGTCTCCCTCGCGCCATCGCACATCCATGGTCACTGATAACCACCTGCACACAACCCAGAGTCCTATATTAGTTTATGCAAACACCAAATCCATCAAAAAGACTCCCCTCTTCACCCTTAAAACTTGCCTCAAAGGTGCGGTTTTACCACCCATAGGTGCGCACACCTGCGCGCCTGTTCACGATACAGGCGCGCACATATGCGCACCTGTTTTTTCCCACAGGCGCACTCGTGAACGCGCTTGTTCACAATACAGGCGCTCTCTAAGGTGCGCCTGTCAAACTCACAGGCACGCTCGGGAGCGCGCCTGTTCACCCCATAGGCGTGCATTAGTGCGCGCCTTTCCACCTCACAGGCGCGCCCCTAGGGCGCGCCTTAATTTCCACCTCACGCGCACCACTGCGCGCTTATTCAGTGGATAGGCGTGCATATATGCGTGCCTTCCACTGAATCGCCCGCGCACGCGGGCCCACTCCCTAGGAAAATTCCCCTTAAACCTCTTGTACGGCCCCCCGTACCTACCCTGCCCAAAAATTAGAAACCTATTTCTATGCAGGACGATCAGACCACTAACCTGAAACTCACACGTCATCGATCAGGTACCTCGTGCTCCGTGAATCACTCAATCTCCTCTAAATCTGCTCAAAAACTCACTGTAGCAGCAGGTACAAATGAGGTGGCAATGTGGGCCCTACAGCTATATATAGGCCTTTTGCCAAACTTCCACTCAACATTCTGGGAGCCCACGGTGTCCATTTGTCAAACCGTCTTCAGCCACGGGATCAGCATCTTGCCGCCTTCGTCACGGTTGTCCTTGGGCCACTTTTTTTCCTAGGCCCCCGGGGCACCTTTTTTCCATATCATGGTCAGGTACACACACGCATAGTCACATTTGTCAGATACATGCTCATATCTTTAATCCTCTTCAGATATAGTTCACTTTGGGTATTTGGTTATTCTGTGCACAGGTACTTGGTCATCAGTCACCGACATCATCCCTTCAGGTATATATATTCAGCACTGGCATGTAGTCTCTCCCGTTGTATTGCATTTACATTCCCAGTCACACCCTCTGATATTGGCCTCTAGGATACCCATTCCCAGCTCCGCAGTACTCACACCTCCCTTTGCATCTTCAATACTGTAACCCGGTAGCCTTCTCACCCACATGAGTTGTCCCATTCATAGCACCTTTTGGCACTTTTGACACTCATGTTGTTCTTCATCACCCTTTAGGGATGGGAGTCCCATTAGTCTTTCATCATGTCGCAGATCAACCACATACTTCTTCTCCTCATTTTTCTAGCTTCCCATACGGACTCCCAGATCGTCACTTTATGGTTATGTTCTTTTTACCTGCACCTCCACAGGATCGCGAACCCACCATTTCATCCACCATCAGTTTGCCCATCTGCGAACCTATCTTCATTCCACCTACCTCATACAGAAACTCGCCAATGGGGCCCCCACCCTTCATCAGTTTTCCAAGAAATTTCTGCCCTCCCTGGGGCACTCATTTCACACTGGGGCACCCGTTTCTGTATTTGTACATTTTTTCCAAAATTCTTCATTATTTATTGTACAAACGCCTTTATTTCCAATCATTACATTTTCTTTTGTCGTCACCGTTGGTGACTTGCTTCCTCTTTTTGGCCACACGCAACCCATGTCACCCTTGGTTGGAGCATTACTTCTCATCTACCCTCACCGGCATCGTCCATATCTTCAGAGTACTCCACAGGTCACTTACCTCTACCCTCTGAATTTGTTCACCTTGTCCCGCCTCTAGCACAACTTATCCTTAGTCTTGGCATCCCCCTGACACTCGAATTTGTCACACGGTTGCGGCCATTATTTATCTCATCTATCCTCCAGCCAAGGGCAGTCTTGAGTCTTCCCACTTCTTGACTGCGTCCATGTACCTCTGCCACTTCTTCACCTCAGTAGATTCCACGGAGCCCTTTGCTCCTGGGATCGTGTCTCCCTTTTTGTCGACATCAACACAATTTTCCAAAAGGGCGACAGTATCTTGATTCTCATTTTCCATTCAATGAGAGATCTCAGATGGCACAGGGGGAAACACCATTGTTCCCTGATGTTGTTGACCCCCATAACATTCGATGCCAACACTTTCTCATGTTGCGGTGGGTCTTACTTTGCGACTATTGCAGTTATTATTATCAGTTGCCGAAGACCTCTGAACTTGGCAGGGCCATCACTGCCTGCATCATCGTCGCTGCTTGTTACTACGATCATTTCCTATTGTTCAGAGTATGTTTACTTCCAGAATTGTCTTCTGCCTTTATCATACCGCCCCCGAGGGCGCTGCAGTTGTCTACACCAACATTTCCGTCATCTTTTTTCAGAGTTACATAATACGATCATGGGGCATGCCCGCCTCATTTGTATACAGTTGTATATTGTTACGCACCTTGTGGAAGGTCGGGATCTACAGGTTCCTTTCTTCTCCAAAGGATTTCTCTACACAGCCCCACTCTTGCTCTCCCTTACAACACCATTCTCCGTAAAAGAAACATTGATGGATTTCGGCTATACGTATGCTCCTAACCTCATCCATCAGGGGGCATCTGTTATCACTGAAATTTTGTCAGCACATGGCGACAAGAACTCCGCATCGTCAAAACAGGACTGAAGTCATTCATGGCACAGGATTAGTTCCACAGCATGGCAAAAGGGTCAAAAACTATATAAAATGACCAAAAAATTGAAGGGTGATTTACAGAACCTAGGTGCGCGCGTATATGCGCGTAATAGCAACGTACAATGAACGCATACGTGCACGATGCCCGGTTGTTGGGCAAAAAACCCACGCACCTGCTAAACGGTGCATTTATTGAAATTGGTCGGCCTCCAAACCACTAATGGATCAGCTCCCAAGTCGATTTGACACCAAATCCAAGCTCAATCTGCATGGTGGGCTGGTCAAAGACCTAATTGTGCCCTAAAGAGTCCCTTTTCACATTCAAAAGAGGTCACATAATAACCCAATGCTAGGCTATAAAAATCCATGAATAACCATCACTTTCTCAAGGAATTCTATGTATTGTTATGCTGCTAAGATTGCTAAGGACTCATTCTTTGGCAATAAACATAATCAGCACCATTTCATATGGCTTTCCACCTCTCACTTGGGTGGATAAGCTTGGAGTTCTTTCACCCACATCTTCATCTTTTCATTGTAAGGAGAGCAAGTAGTGAGGGCCTCAAGAGCCTTCCATTGGAGAAAGAAGGGACCCAAGTCCCTTTTCTTCATTGTGCCTTTGGATTTCATCAATAAGATCAGCTTATACATTGGTGATATTGGTCCATTTATATTTATTTTTCATTTTTCCATATGCTCATAGTTTTAGTTAGTTTTAATTTGTTTTTTGTTTATTTGTTTTGTTGTTTCTCTCTCTAACCTTTCCTTTTACAGTTGTCATGCTTAGCAGAGCCCAACTGGGCATGTAAGCACTCTTAATTTTCTCACCTAGTGATGAATTGGGTGCAAACACAAGGCTTGGTCAATGAGGTAGTATCTGACTGCTTTAAGCTTTAAAGATCTGACCTTGCTTTTTCCCAATCCATCAGGGGGCTTTAATTCTTGCAGAAAATACAAGATATCCTTATACCAGGGGCAAGTTGCTAGTGATAAGGCACTCTGAAAATGCTTGTTGGATGACTCAGCTTGCTCATTGATGAATTTAATCCCCAAGGATTTGCAATTGGATTCAGCCAGCAGCTTGGCTAAACCCTGCCCCTTTATCAACTTGGTGGGCTTAATCTCTAGATCAAACTCTAGAATCTTGGCAATCCACTTACCTCTTCTTCCATCTATGTCAAGCTGTATAAGAATGTCCTTCACAGAGGCCGAAGGAACATATGCAGTGATCTTTGAGTGCAAGACATGGAATCTGAAATCTTTGAGAGCTTTCACCAATGCATAGGCCTGCTTCTCCATGATATCGTACCAGAGTTCTGCATCTCTCAATGCCTTGCTGAAGAAGGCAATGGGATGCTCTTGTCCTTCCCCATTTTTCTGCAACAAACCACTGTTACTGTATCACAAGAGGCAAAAGAAAAGATCAGGAACTCTTTGGAATAGTCAGGACTGATCAACACAAGCACCTCAGTCAATGCCCCTTTTATTTGGTCAAAATATTCCCTGGGTTCAGCGGTCCATTTCACTTAATTTCCCTACTTGAGCATGGTTGTAATGTGCCTCACCAGCTCCACAAAATTTGAAACAAATCTCCTCAGAAAATTAATCTTCCCCAAAAAGGCTTGAACCTCCTTCTTAGATCTGGGAAGCAACGGGGTTTGAAATGCCTCTACCCTAATAGGATCAATTCTCACTCCCTCTACAATTACTAAATGGCCTAATAGCTTCCCCTCCTTCATAGCAAACAAAGATTTCTTGGGGTTTAAATATAGGCCGAACCTCCGACACTTCAGGAAAACCTTTTTCAAGTGGCAGTAGTGCTCCTTGTCGGTCCTGGAGAAGACTGTGATGTCATCTAGGTAGATTACCACAAACTGTTCCTACTCCCTGATGAAAGCTATGTCCATGGCTCTCTGAAATGTTGCTCCTGTGTTCATCAATCTGAAAGGCATTTTGGCATACATGAATGTGCCCCAAGGAGTGGTGAAGGATGTTTTTTCTCTGTCCTCAGGCATGACTGATATCTGATTGTAACCAGAGAATCCATCAATCATGGATATTCTAGATGCACCAGTGACCTTCTGCAATATGTGTTCCATGTTGGGCAGGGGATAATTGTCTTTTCTTGAGCTTCTGTTCAGGTTCCTAAAATCAACACAGAGTCTGATTTCTCCACTTTTCTTTCTTATCGGGACCAAATTGGCTACCCACTCAGAATACCTCAAGGGGACAATGATTTGGGCATCTAACAACTTCTTCACTTCTTTCTCCATGACAGGTAGCAACATGGGATTTATCTGTCTCAGCTTATGCCTGAATGTCTTAGCTTCTTCTTTCAGTGGGATCTTGTGCTCAATAACAGATGTGTCATAAGTTTTGAGGTCTTCATAGGCCCATGCAAACACATCGGTGAATTCCTTTAATAACCCAGCGTATTCCTCCCTCTGTTCATGGGTCAGGTTGCTCGACAATTTGACGAACCTAGGATCATCTTGCGTGCCAATGTTGCATTCGACTATGTCAGCATATTCACTTGAAACACCACCCTTTATTGCCACATCATTTTTATCGAACAGCCTTTCTAAAGGGACCAGTCCCCTCGGAATGTGATTGCTAGGCAGTTGAATAATCTGGTGATCAACAATTTTATTCAAGAATACCTCAGAGGGGGGGTCATCTTCGGGATCAGGGTCCTGATCAATGTGCAATGAAGAAAACTCATCGATGGACTAAAGAAATTTATCGATTTCAAGATCGTCCTCGAATACCTTCCACTGCTTTATGTTGTCCGGGATGGATGGCCTGTATCTTACCTCAACCTCACCATCAATTTTTGGAGGCAGGGGGATTCTGTACAAACTGGTTGAGACTGCTAGGGATTCGGCTGGGGTATTATCTTCCCTCGGGACAAAAACAATGTTGAAAGCAGAGAAGAAATTATCAATCAAGTCCCATACCTCATTTCTGTAGCTTATAAGTCGAGGATGCTTGGCCTGATAAACATTTTTGACCTGTTGGATGATCAATTTTGCATCTCCAAACACAACCATCTCCTTAATTCCCATTTCTTTTGCAACCCTCATAATCAGAACAAGAGCTTCATATTCTGCCACATTGGTGGTGATCTCGAATTCGAGCTTGTATGATAGAGATATGGTCTCTTGACAGGGCGATATGAAGACCACTCCGGCACCTGCACCTATACTAGAGGAAGCTCCATCAAAGAACATCTTCCACACAAAGGTGATTGGAGGAGGTATCTCCCGATTAAGAATGGGCTTCTTTCTGGTCTGTAAAGGGACCTCAGGAGTTTCAGTGATCCGTAACAAACTATACCCTAAATCAGTGTCAAGTGCAAAGATGGGGTGATTAGTGGGGTTAGCTTCATCACTGACAATATAGGCTAGCTGGGCTTCTCTGTACAACCTCCTGTGTTCCCCTCCAAAAACTGGAATGGTGGCATATGTGAGATCCATCTGTAATGTTCCTCCAAGTCTCTTAATCCAAGACCTTGACAATAGCATGCCAAACTTGGGGGGAACATCAGCTACCACAATGTCCATGACCACACTCTTCTTGGTTAGCTGAAACAAAGAAACCACCAGGTCCTTGATGACTCCCATACATTGCATCCTTCTCAAATCAAAAGAGTACAAATCATGATAGGCCTTGGTCACTTCTAGTCCCAGCACTTCCATGACTATCTTGGGCATAAGGTTATGGGAAGCTCCTAAATCCATGAGGCAATTATGCAACACTTTATCATGTATGTTCAGGGAGGTGTAGAAGGGAGGAGAGGAATCATCTATGTCTTCTACCATGGGACCTAGGATGACGGTTAGCTTCTCATATTGAAGGTTCACTGAGTCAGAGGGAGGCTGAGGGGACTCAGATTGTAGCAGCTTAGAGAGGGACCTTTTAAAGTCTTCATTTTTAACTAGCTTGGAGATGGGGAAGGGAATCCTAATCTTTTGAATTTCATGCTCAAAATTAAAAGAGGAACAAGGATTAGGAGCTTCCCTTACCTCAATGATAGGTTCTTTGGCTGCTGGCAAAGCATTCTGAGTTCTCTTTTCTTTAGTCGTGGTTACTGCATTTTTAATAGGCATATCTGCTATGAGGGGCTGGGCTTGGCTGTCAAAGTCTCCATCTTTCTTTCTTGACCTGAGATTGTATCTTTTAGAAGTATGGCCGACCCTCTCTCCCTTGCCTAACTCATGGATTTGAATGTTCATTAGGGATTTTTCATAGGCAGAATGAGTCAAATGGGGAAAAGGAGGAGCCTCTTCAACACAATGAATTTCGGGGTCGAACTCGTCTATCTCTTCTCCTTATTCATGAGTAACTAGGTTGTTTTGGAAGTGGATTTGAATCCTTTGATCCTCTCTGTCTTTTCCCCTTTGTTCTCTTGGGAAGTCCTGTGGTCCATTGTTATTAGGTCTCCTGAAACCTCTATTATCAGCATTTTGGGGATTTCTGTACATGGGCTTCCCTTCTAACTCCCACCTTTCCATCCTGGCAGACAGTAATTTTAGTACTCTGGCTGTCTCATTTGTCTAATGGGGCATGGGAGAGGAACTGGATGGGGAGGCTTCAGGCCTTTTCTTAAATATGTTTCTATCAACAGCATTCCTGAGTCGGTCAACAACCAATATGTTATATTCTACTTCCACAGCTACATCCTGCATGTGGGCCAGGATAGTAGCTCTTCTCTCTCTCAACAGTAGGCAGAAATTAGGATCAAAAGCGCTAGCATAAGTGATCTTAGTCGAGGCTTCCGAGGGCTTTATTTCAGCGGGAATTTTATTATACATTTTATTGAATCTCTTGTAGAAGTCAGAGACGGACTCTCCTTCTTTTCTATTCAAAGATCCAAACTCTGTCATATAATACATGAAATCTTTTTTGTCTCCCCACTGTCTCAAAAAGGCATTATCTAAAGCATGGATGATGACATTATCATCTGTGAAACTGTAAAAGGCTTCTAGGTGTTCATCTGCAGTTACGTCCCCTTCACCTGTGAACTTGGGTAGTTGCTTAAGGTAACCATCTGTCAGGAGGGAATTGAGGGGCTGAGGTAACACAAGGGGAGCATACCTAGCGGATATAATAGCCTCCATTCTGGTCATAAGGGGATTAGCACCAGCCATAGGAATATTAGGTGGAGGAGAACTTGGAGGAGAAGGAGTTCACGAAGGGGCTGCTAGGAATGGGTCTCAAAGTGGACTGGGAAACAAGAGAGGCTTTAAGGAGGAATATTAACGAGTTCAAGTCAGCAGGTGCTCCTTTTTGTGTAGGAGTGGGGAAATCTTCTGTAGTCCCGGGTCTACGCCAAGGAACAGCTTCAGAGGAGAGAGGAGTGACAAGGATTTCTCCCTCCAATCCCAGACTAGGAGGGGAAAACTCAGCAGGAACACTACCAAAATTCAGGAAACGAGAAACCTCTGAAGATGGCTGGCTACGAAACTGAGAATAAGAAAAAGGAGTTTTTACGGGAGGAGGTGGGGAAATACCTGGCTCAGCAACGAAGCTTTCTCCTTGAGAGGGCTTTCCTTTTCTGATAATCACCTCAGAATCTTCTTCAGGCGTGGCCAGAGGCATCTATGGATGGGACCATGTGTGTCTACTGCTAGAAGCCACAACTAACACAATAGGTTTGTCTCAGTGGATTTGTCACAGTGGAGTCGCCAGGTGCACAGTAGCAATCTTGATAATTCTGATATCTGATGCACCTTCAGAATCACTTAATCATTGTCGTTCAATCCCGGGGAAAAATCTTCAACTTCGCTCCCCGACAACGGCGCCAAAAATGTTAGCATCAGAAGTCACCCCTGGATTGCAGTAGGAGCAGAGCCCGACACCCATCAGTTTAATGTCACGATTTGTTTATAAAGGATGATTAGATGGAAGTAAACTTAGAACAATATCGTCTCAACTCTGAAACTAGGCCAGGCATGCATGAGCAAGTGAGGTCTTAGATAAACTTCAAACAGTGAGTTGTAATAAGGGTGAGCAGGGGGGAGACTAGTATGAGAAGAGTGCGAGGGTCTGTCATAAACATCAGGTTTCTAACAGATTGGAGAAGAAAGCGTCTGAATGCAAGATCCTTTTACATTCAAACACAGAAGACCAGAGAATACAATAATGTAACAACAAATCATTTATCATAACATAACTGCAATAATTCATGCGAATCATTCGATCATGAACTCTCTGGTATGAGATGAAAATATAGACGGAGTAAGGAAACTGTTTGTCATAAAACAAGAAATCTCAAATTCAGATGCATAAATAGGAAACTAGAATGGTTATCAAAACATTACAGTTGGGAGCCTTTCTCTACCATCGATAGATACCAAAATGGCGAAAATGCCTACATATACTCAAAACAACAACAACAACAAACTCGAGACATTGCATTAAACACATTGCATCTGCATGGCTTCTAACAATCTGCAGCTACAGTCTTTGAATGATCGTGCACCTATGGCAGACGCAATCGAACTCCTGACAGTTTCGTGGGTGAATCGACGTGCCTTTAATTCGTTTCCGGTCTTGCCCATTATGGCGGAGGCGATGTCTAACGACCTCCAACTACCTTAATAAATGCTTCATTGGGATTGAGGATGGCCCGGCCAATTCGGCACCTTTGGGACGTGGAAGACTCTTCGAGTTGCCACCTGGATTAGCTGAACGACCTGATGCATAGGCATGGTTGCCAACGTGAAGGATGGGGTGCGTAACGGGGGAGGTGGTGCCAAAACTATGAGGGTGAGATATGAAGGGACGAGGCGTGAGAGAACTTACAGGGGAGAGCACATGGCGGAAGGAAATAAACAGAGGGGGGGCAAGAGACGAGATATAATGGGCACATTTTAGTGGGAGGTGGACGTGGAAGGGAGCGGAGCATATGGCAGGTGGTGAGTGGATGATGAGATGGGGAAGGGACCACATAGACCAGAAGAGAGGAGACGGACATATGTTGGAGGATGAGGAAGGGGATAAAGGGAGCGAGCCTCATTGGGCTAAGGGCTGCGGTAAGGCAGAGTAGCATTAGACCAGAAGTCAGAACAACAGACATTGTGGGTTAAAGTGAAAAACAGAGGTAATTTATAACTCGGAAATTTTCAAAAAATGTCAGGACAATATATTCGCTTTGAGAATCTAATAAATTAAATAGAAAAAATATGCTTTCGGGACAGTTTTAATGGAAAACAATCGTTTCTTTAAAAAATTATGGGGAATAATGAGTTACACAGAAACATTGACGACGACCCATATGAAAAATCCCCATTTATTGAGGAGGTAGTTCCCATATCATATATGTTGATGGAATGGTCCTTCATTGTATTTTGCCATTTGTTGGACACCAATAAAATTATCTGATCTCATTGTTAATTGGATTTTTTGTGAGAAACCTTCCAGATGCTTCCTCACATTCCTTGAATGGCATCTTCCGTAAATGTTGCTGAAGTACAACATGTACTACTAACTCAAAGGTACTTGTGGGACTTGAACCCATAACGTTTCAGTGATCTCTGCCTTGAAACAAGTTGGTTGAAACTGATTGAAATAACCCATTGGGTTATCTTATCTCTAATTGATGACGAAGGTGAGCTTAAGAAAAAAAAAAATCTTGGGAATATCTGTTGTATTATTTTTATTTGAGATAAATAAAAATGCAGTACTTAGGTGCTTCTACTCTAGGCACAGTCCAAAAAAAAATCATCCAGAGATGGATCTCTCGAGAATCTTTCACTATAGATCCATAAATATCCACAACTTTCATAATATCACATATACTATCTATCAAGTAATTGGAAACAAACAACAGACTTTAACAGTCCCGTGTATTGACAAATTACAGGTTCAAAAGGAATTCAGAAATTATTAAAAGAAAATTGTTGTAAAACCACTTTTTCACCATCATGTACTTCTTCCAATAAAACATAAAGTTCAGGTAGATGAAGTTCCTTTTTGAGAGCTGATCTACAATCTCATTGTGCTCTCTATATATATATGAGTATAGTTGACCCAAATAAATTGATTAGATATTGCCTTTAATTGTTGTGCTAGTGGAAGGAGAGAATCATTTTGTACTTGGAGGCTTCCTTTCATCCAATTAATGACCATAGATGAATCACCCAAGACCTGA
>ML817871.1:156694-179682 GCA_009831015.1 Picea engelmannii | reverse complement strand
CCCAGATGCGCACAATAAAGTGATCTATGGGCTTCCTTCAGTATGATGCTTCTAATATCCCCATTCTCCGGGATATACATCCTTCCTCGATATCTTAACAATCCATCTGTTTCTAGATTATATCCTTCATACTTTGGTTCTAACTGTCTCTCGTTCTGGAGGTTGGAAGTAACCTTTAAATACCAACTATCTCCTGGTAGTTGTGTCAACACCTGTTCCCTCAGACTGACCTTTAAGGTTACCAAAGAGAAGATACGTGGTCTCCTACTCAAGGCATCCGTGACCACATTCTCCTTTCCCTTTATATATGAAATACCAAAATCATACTCACTCATAAACTCACTCCATCGCCTTTGTCTGGCATTCAGATCTCTCTGAGTGAAGAGGTGTTTTAAGCTTTGATGGTCCGTCTTGAGCTCAAAATTTCACCCCACAAGATAGTGCCTCCAAAGTTTCAGAGCTAGCATTACAGCTGCCAACTCTAAATCATGAGTCGCGTATAACTCTTCGTGCTTCTTCAACTTCCTAGATGCATAAGCTATCACTCCTCCATCCTACATTAGCATAGCCCCCAACCCTTGTTTAGAGGCATCCGTGCAGACCATGAAGTCCTTTTCCATATCTAGCACTCGTAGAATTGGCGCACTAGTTAGTAACCTCTTAAGCTCAATGAATGCACTATTACATTCTTTTGTCCATTCATACTTGACCCCCTTGCGTTGCAAAGTGGTGATGGGTTTCACTATTTTTGAGAATCCTTCCACAAATCTCCGGTAATAACCCGCTAGCCCCATGAAGCTTCTCACCTCATGTACGTTTTTCGGCACTGGCCATTCCATAATGGCCTTTACCTTCTCTGGGTCCACCGAGATTCCTTTGCCTAAAATGATATGGCCTAAATAGTGGATCTCTTTCTGGAAGAAGGAACACTTCGACAGCTTTCTAAACAATTTGTTTTTTCTAAGGCAAGACAACACTATTCGCAAGTGCTCCTCATGTTCTCTTTCATTCCTAGAATAGATGAGAATGTCATCCAGAAAAACTGGTACAAATCGATCTAAATACTTCCGTAATACGCCGTTCATGAGGCTCATGAACACTGCTGGCACATTAGTCAATCCGAAAGGTACCACAACAAACTCGTAATGTCCAAAACGAGTTCGAAAGGCAGTTTTTGGGATATCACCTTCCTTAATCCTTAACTGATGATACCCAGATCGCAAATCGATCTTGGAGAATACCGCTGCTCCTTTCATCTGATCGAAGGGGTCATCTATTCATGGCATTGGGTACCTATTCTTCACTGTAGCACGGTTCAAGTCCCTGTAGTCTATACACAGTCGTAGGGATCCATCCTTCTTCTTTACAAAAATTACCGGTGCACCCCAAGGTGAGACACTGGGCCTTACTAGCCCTAAGTCTAGTAACTCCTTCAACTGCATTTGAAATTCACAAAGTTCTGGTGCTGTCATTCGATACAGAGTCTTTGATATTGGTTCTGCACCAGGTTTTAGCTCAATGGTAAAATCAAGCTCCCTCTCAGGAGGTAATCCTGGTTATTCGTCTGGAAAAACATCCTGAAATTATGACAATACTGGGTACTGACCCAATGAGGGTCCCTTCATTTCATTCACTGCTTCCACTACATAAAGTCGACACCCTTGTCTCAAGCATTTCTTGACCTTCATAGTTGATAGAAAGCGTAATGACACTTTTCTCTGTACACCCTGAATCTCTATCGGTTTTCCTTCATCATTGACACAAAGCACCTTCTTTGCGAAGTAATCTATCAAAGCTCGATGAGTTGCTAACCAAGCCATTCCAATGATTAGGTCATATGCCCCAAGAGCAGTGACGTAGACCTTCAACTTGGTAGTGCACACTCTTAGGTCTACTATACAATTATCGACACTAGGTCCTACAGCTTATTTCTTCCCCGAAGCCATCTCGACTTGCTTAAAGTCTTCGTGCTCATAGGCCGCCAGCCCACTCTTTTCTAATGCAAAAGGTGAAATGAAACTATCTGTCGCACCAGAATCAAACAAAATCTTAACATTAATATGATTTAGCGTACCTGACGACTCCACTATGGTGGATTGATGTTCAGCCTGACGGTTATCTACCGCTGCGTAAATATGGTGGCTGCTACTTGCTTTCCCCATCAGTGCCTTCCCTTCATTATGCACGAACCCTGGTTGGAACTCTGGGTAGTCACGTTGGTAATGGGGTCCCCCACACCCCCAACAGGTAACAGCAAGTGGAACATGTGCATTGTTACGTGCCTATCCTTGAAATGAGTTCCTTCCCCTGGAACCTCTGCCCCTACTAGTTGTTCCTCGAGATGGTCGTGGACCTGTCTGCACCGTTGGCAATGAACGAGATGCTGCACTAGCTGCCATTGAAATCCCTACAGCTACTGTCCTTGGCATGACTTTGTTACCGTAAGGTGGTGACCTTGAGCCCCCTCCCCTAGCAAATGTCCTCGGGGTCTTTCCTATGAATCTTGGGCGATGCGGAAATGTCGATCTTGTACCCCCTGTTAGGTTCATATGTTCTTCTGCGTAACATGCACTCTCTACCACCTCCACCACTGAAGACGGTTTCCACATCCGCACCATAGCCCTTATCTTCGGGTTCAATCCATAAATGAAGCACTCTGCTTGTCATTGGTCAGTGTCCAAATACAAAACGTATTTAACCAGTTCCATGAACCTGATCTCGTATTCTTCCACAGTTCTGTTTCCTTGTACTAAGGCATGAAATGACCCTACTTGTTGTTCCTCGTAATATGCTAGTAGATATTTTCTTCGGAACCTCTCCTCGAAGAGTTCCCAAGATACTCTGTCTGGGGTAAGGTGTAGTTGTCTTTCTAAGTTGCCCCACCAGTTCAAAGTGCTATCTCTTAACTGGAAAATTGCGATCTTTACCTTTGAATTGGACGTATAGTCCCTTAGGGTAAAACACCTTGTCATGCCTTCCAACCATGCTTCCACGCATTCACTGACGCGGCCTCCAGCAAACTCTGGAAGTTTGATCTTCTGCAACTCTCACGTGATGTCTTTAGGTGGAAATTCTCCCCTTGAGTTCCTTGATGCTTCTAGATTACTCATTCCAGATGGTGGGGGTTCCACTTCAGTCCCTGCTAGTTGGCGCCCCTTTAAAGTCTCGTTAATGGCTTCCAACGAGCGCAGTATGAGGGCTAGTTCGGGCGATGGCGGTGGTGGTGCTGGTGGTGTTGATGGTGTTGATGGTGTGGGTGGCGTCGGTGGTGCCCGTGACGACGCTCCCCTACCTCGACCCCTTCGAGTCCTGGCCATATTGTATAACTTAACCTGCATCACCCCAAAGTTGTCCGAGTGAGTTCAAGGATGTTTCAAATTGGTGCTACTT
Source organism: Picea engelmannii (assembly GCA_009831015.1). NCBI lineage: Eukaryota > Viridiplantae > Streptophyta > Pinopsida > Pinales > Pinaceae > Picea > Picea engelmannii. Next base: position 176,292 of record ML817871.1, on the reverse strand, counting down.
AAACTTAGAAACAGGGTTAGGCGTAAGTTTTCTTTACTTGTCTGTAAACAGACATTACTCCATCAGGGGAATTGGCTAGGTTTGGGTTAGGATTAAGCATCTAAGCTTGGTTAACATCAACTTCAAGGTAGACTAACCTTACACTTTAATAACATAGTTGAATTAGTATTACACTAATTTAACCCAAATTAGATTTACTTTAATTTAAACTAACATGACCTTTATTATTGATACCAAATTGTTCAATTTACTTTAAATTATATATATATATTTTTAAACACTTTATATTATATATATATAATAATTTGAGCATATACCCAAGGTTTCAGGCATGCATGGGTTCCACATGCTCGTCTGGCTTTCATAATCTCCCTCGTATCTAGCCCCCAATTTCTACATCTGTCAGCCTTTCAACTCTCCACGCGTCCTTCCTCTGTCCCACTTTCTCATCTACTGGGACTTGCCTCGCATCAGTCTTTGTCCACCACAGATCTGCCTGTGCGTTGCTTAGAGGTTTCCAGAATCTCCCTTGCCATGGCTCACATCCTCACTGTCGTTCTGAGCACTTCAATAGTGCTAGTTAATGTTGTATATGCTCCATTTCGTTTTGCAGAAACAGAGTATATTGAGGTGGCCACTGACAAGATCCAGGACCTGGAGTCCAGTGTCTCTGAAATATTTGGGAATCAACCCCCTATCTGTACGCATTGCGGAGCTCTCCCTCAACTATGGTAAGAGGTACGATTCAGTCCGCCAGTTGTGCATAGTTTCAGTACCTTCATGAAGAACGTGGGGTTATTCAAATTAAGAATTTGCACAAACCGTCCTTACGCTGTGGTAATGAATGGTAAATTCCTCTTTTGAAAAAAATGATTTTCTTGTAATTCCCATTCTATACGAATTTTGGTGTTCTTCTTTTAATTTAATTCATTTATATTTATACTTTTATTCGTCTATGCATTTTCATGTAGTTAGATGCATAGACCTTGTCTTCTGTATTACTCACGACCCTTGGCTCCTAACTGTAAAATTTCCCCACTTAAATTTCGGGTTTCAGGGTTTCCTTATGCCCGATGCCGAGAGCTTCTGCCTCCATGGATTCCCGATCTCCGATATGTTCCCAACACTTTAGCCCCTAAGCTATACTCGTGATCCACATGACCTTGCCTTGTGACCGTAGCCTTATTCCTTATTGGGATTTCGGATATCGCGCTATCGCTTTGCATGAATCCCGTGCCTACGAAATTCCCGATATTCCGATACCCGATGCGCCTCTTCCTTGCGTGTTAGCCCTTCCATCTACACCGAGGTCCATGTGACCTGCACCTATGTGACCATAGTCCTAACTCCTGTCGGGATTCAAGGTTTCCCATAACAAAGATTCGGCGCATATTGAATCCCAAAACCCCGATCTCCGATTTCGCGATATAATTAGGTCTCAATTAAACCGTCATTAATTAATTCTTTTAATCAAGGGTTAAGAGTTAAGTTAATTACGTCATCTTTCAGGGTTCGCGATTTCGTAGTGCATGGACACCTTGTCCACAAAACTCGTGATATCCCGATACCCGATGCCACCTATCCACCGTTGACTCTTCCGTGGGCCCCATTGTCCCTTGATTTCACAATTCCTGTTGCTATGTTTTCGGGACTCCCGATATCCGATGAAGCCCTCCTGTGGAGCTTTCACCGATGGTGTTAGATGATTTCCATGCATCCTCGAAATGAACGGCTCAGATCTCGTCGGGAAATCACTGATCACGATTTTGTGTTGCACAATTTCTTTACCCTTGAAAACTCGGATGCCCCCAAACACCGACTCATTAGGATCTCATGCCACACGTCCTCGCCGATGGACGGTTCATAACTCCCATCGGGATATCACGAATCGCGACTCCATCCTGCGAGTATTCCTTGCCCTCAAAAATCCCGATATCCTAATTCCCCGGTTGGATGACAGCTGGCCTCCACTCATCGGGGTTTCGCGGATTGCAAATTCAAAGTGCTTAAACATCATGTCCCCAGGATTCCCAATTTCCCGATGGGCCAAACGCCGATGGTTTTCGATGGTTGCCACCTGTCCCACAGATGGACCGCTGTGATTATGTCAAGATTTGCCCATGGATTTCCCGACTCTTCCCGGATGACGGAAACCTGTCCTCCCTTCTGACTCTAGTGGTCCCACCATGCTTATGTCACTATCAGGATATCGCCGATTGCGATTCCCAGTGACACGTTTTCTTTGTCTTCGAAAACCTCGATTTCCCGATCCACGACTCCTCAGGATCTCCCAAAACGCGTCACCACTGTTTGGACGGCTCTGATCCTATCGGAAAATCACGAATCGCGATTTCCTTAAGAAACGGTCCTACACTCCTAAAATCTCCGATGGTAAAATCCCGACGCCTCCCAGAACGCTGACACGTGTCCTGTCGAGATCAATGGCTAGGATCCGTTCTCGGTATTTCGAGAACCACAAGGCCTCGATTCTCAGACTTAACAAAACCCCGATGACTCAGATTTCCCGATGACTCTTCCGGGACTCCTCCTATGCACGCTAGGGCTTAAACCCCGCACAACTTTTCTAGATCTAATGACTGACGGGATTTTGCCCGAGATCTGACGACGCAGATCCGTTCTCCCGTGTAACAGACAGCTCTTCTTTGGGAAAATCGATTAGTTGCACAAAACATTACGTAGTGTTGAAATTTCTCTCTTGGCACGGTTGAAATTTATATGGTTCTATAGTTCATTATTACAATCATCGAGGCTTAATACAGGCAAATAGTTCACACTATCCCTGTGCGGTACAAGTCTGCTAAATTTCCCTTTTTTTTTTACTGCGCATCGGCAGTTTCCCCCATTTAGGTAAGTTCGAGGTGAAATAGGCCTTTTCAAGGTCCCGCAAATGTCTTTTGCATTTCATTTAGTATGGTTCGTGTAGTCATTGAATCTTACCAGTTTCAAGCCTTCAATAGAAGCTTCCCACGGCGTTTTCGTCGGTTTCAGGTGTATATTCTACCCGAAACTTTATTAACAACATTGCTCAAGGAAAAATTAAGCTATGACTTCTCTTTTTCATGCTTAACAACTTGGATACCACACTGTATCAGTCCTATTTAGTCAAACTGAATGTGTGTTTCTTATAGGTTAAGCGTGGTTGGAGTTAATCGTTTGGGATTTTGGCCCTTAGGCCCAGATTTCGAACTAAGACGCTCTGATACCATATGTAATGCCCATATACTTCTAAACATCATTAAGATTCATAAACAATTTATTCTCTAAGATGAGACAACAACTTCTTAGCATAATAGTGATTCTCATAAGAGCAACTTCAATAAATTAGATTTATCAATAAATACTTCTTTCATGACTGAAGAAATAAATACATAGCTTAACAAGTACCTGGTTTTGATGCTAATTGTTGTTGCCACTGTGCCTTACTGCTGCCTGCTCCTCAGATCAATCCTGCCACAAACAGGAAAATAACTACCCAAAACTACTGTCCTCCCTGCCAACTAGGAAAACTACCTAGCTCCAGGATATCTACGGATATCCTGGCCCTCCGTGCCAAAAACCTCCAGCAACTCAGTGCCTCCCCTGATCAAAATCCACAGTGCTGAAACTCTGTGCTCACAGCCCATCCAAAAGTCCTCAAAAAAATCTATGCTCATAGCAAATCGCAGTCCTCAGGATCCCTCCTCCCTCGACTAATCATCCCCCTCATGTAAACCTCCTTTTCCCCCTTATCCCTCCTTCACCGACTCCTGCAGTTACTCCTTCAACCACCCCCCATCCTCCGTCCTTCGTCATGAGTTAATTTTTTATCTCCTCGGGATCCACGGCTATCCCTCTCTGCATACGCCACCATTTTTATATCATTTTTCATTAATATTTTAATTTTATTTCACAGGTCATTAAATGTGATCTATAATTTGAATTATTACTCAGTTAACCATAATTAATTTCTTTTAATTAATTTTACTTTATAATCTTTAAGCATGTATCCAATTAGGGTCATTACAGAGGAGAGGACTCATCTCTGTCTTCTACCATGGGACCTAGGATGACGGCTGGCTTCTCATCTTGAAGGTTCAATGAGTCAGAGGGAGGCTGAGGGGACTCAGATTATAGCAGCTTAGAGAGGGACCTTTTAAAGTCTTCATTTTTAACTAGCTTGGAGATGGGGACGGGAATCCTGATCTTTTGAATTTCATGCTCAAAATTAAAAGAGGAACAAGGCTTAGGAGCTTCCCTTACCTCAATGACAGGTTCTTTGGTTGTTGGCAAAGCATTCTGAGTTATTTTTTCTTTAGTCATGGTTACTGCATTTTTAATAGGCTTATTTGCTATGAGGGGCTGGTCTTGGCTGTCAAAGTCTCCATCTTTCTTTCTTAACCTAAGATTGTATCTGTTAGAAGTATGGCTGGCCCTCTCTCCCTTGCCTAACTCATGGATTTGAACATTCATTAGGAATTTTTCATAGGCAGACTGAGTCAAATGGGAAAAAGGAGGATCCTCTTCAACACAATGAATTTCGGAGTCGAACTCGTCTATCTCTTCTCCTTCTTCATGAGTAACCAGGTTGTTTTGGAGGAGGGTTTGAATCCTTTGATCCTCTCTATCTTTTCCCCTTTGTTCTCTTGGGAAGGCTTGTGGTCCATTGTTATTAGGTCCCCTGAAACCTCTATTATCAACATTTTGGGGATTTCTGTACATGGGCTTCCCTTCTAACTCCAACCTTTCCATCCTGGCAGACAGTGATTTTAGTACTCTGGCTGTCTCATCTGTCTGATGGGGCATGGGAGAGGAACTGGATGGGGAGGCTTCTGGCCTTTTCTTAGATATGTTTCTATCAGCAGCGTTCCTGAGTCGGTCAACAGCCAATATGTTAGATTCTACTTCCACGGTTGCATCCTACATGTGGGCCAGGGTAGTAGCTCTTCTCTCTCTCAACAGTAGGCAGAAATCAGGATCAAAAGCACTAGCATAAGTGATCTTAGCCGAGGCTTCCGAGGGATTTCTTTTAGCGGGAATTTTATTATACATTTTATTGAATCTCTTGGAGAAGTCAGAGACAGACTCTCCTTCTTTTCTCTTCAAAGATCCAAACTCTATCATATAATACATGAAATCTTTTTTGTCTCCCCACTGTCTCAAAAAGGCATTATCTAAAGCTTCGATCCCATCAATAGATCCAGGAGGCAGGGCCTTGAACCATTTTCTAGCCTCGCCTTGGAGGCTATGGACAAAAATCCTCATCCATACGTCTGCATGCATGATGACATTATCATCTGTGAAACTGTAAAAGGCTTCTAGGTGTTCATCTGCAGTTACGTCCCCTTCACCCGTGAACTTGGGTAGTTTCTTAAGGTAACCATCTGCCAGGAGGGCATTGAGGGGCTGAGGTAACACAAGGGGAGCATATCTAGCAGCTATAATAGCCTCCATTCTGGTCATAGGGGGATTAGCACCAGCCATAGGAATATTAGGTGGAGGAGAACTTGGAGGAGAAGGAGTTCGTGAAGGGGCTACTGGGAATGGGTCTCGAAGTGGAGTGGGAAACAAGAGAGGGTTTAAGGAGGAGGCTAACGAGTTCAAGTCAGCAGGCACTTCTTTTTGTGCTGGAGTGGGGAAATCTTCTGTAGTCTCGGGTCTACGCCAAGGAACAGCTTCAGAGGAGAGAGGAGTGATAAGGATTTCTCCCTCCAATCCCAGATCGGGAGGGGAAAACTCAACAGGAACACTCCCAAAATTTAGGAAACGGGAAACCTCTGAAGATGGCTGGCTACGAAACTAAGAATAAGAAAAAGGATTTTTTACAGGAGGAGGTGGGGAAATACCTGGTTCAACAGCGAAGCTTTCTCCTTGAGAGGGCTTTCCTTTTCTGATAATCACCTCCGGATCTTCTTCAGGCGTGGCCAGAGGCAGTTGTGGATGGGACCACGTGTGTCTACCGCTGGAAGCCACAACTAACCCAATAGGTTCGTCTCAGTGGAGTTGTCACAGTGGAGTTGCCAGGTGCACAGTAGCAATCTTGATAATTCTGATATCTGAAGACCTTCAGAATCAGTTAATCGTTGTCGTTCAATCCCGGGGAAAAATCTTCAACTTCGTTCCCCGGCAACGACACCATAAATGTTAGCGTCAGAAGTCACCCCTGGATTGCAGCAGGAGCAGAGCCCGACACCCATCATTTTAATGTCACGATTTGTTTATAAAGGATGATCAGATGGAAGTAAACTCATAACAATATCGTCTCAACTCTGAAACTAGGCCAGGAATGAATGAGCAAGTGAGGTCTTAGATAAACTTCAAACAGTGAGTTGTAATAAGGGTGAGCAGGGGGAAGACTAGTATGAGAAGATTGCGAGGGTCTGTCATAAACATCAGGTTTCTAACAGACTGGAGAAGAAAGCGTCCGAACGCAAGATCCTTTTACATTCAAACACAGAAGACGAGAGAATACAATAATGTAACAACAAATCATTTATCATAACATAACTCCAACAATTCATGTGAATCATTCGATCATGAACTCTCTGGTATGAGATGAAAATATAGGAGTAAGGAAATTGTTTGTCATAAAACAAGAAATCTCAAATTCAGATGCATAACCAGGAAACTAGAATGGTTATCAAAACTTTACAGTCGGGATCCTTGCTCTACCATCGATAGATGCCAAAATGGCGAAAACACCTACATATACTCAAAAAAACAACAACAACAAACTCAAGACATTGCATTAAACACATTGCGTCTGCATGGCTTCTGATAATCTGCAGCTGCAGTCTCTGAATGATCATGCACCTATGGCAGATGCAATCAAACTCCTGACAGTTCTGTGGGAAAATCAACGTGCCTTTAATTCGTCGCCGGTCTTTCCCATTATGGCGGAGGCGATCTCTAACCACCGCCAACTACCTTAATAACTGCTTCATTGGGATTGAGGATGGCCCGGCCAACTCGACACCTTCGGGATCTGGAAGACTCTTCAAGTTGCCACCTGGATTAGCTGAACGGCCTGATGCATAGGTGTGGATGCCAGTGCGAAGGATGTGGCGCGTAACAGAGGAGGTGGTGCCAAAACTATGAGGGTGAGATATGAAGTGACGAGGCATGAGAGAACTTACAGGGGAGAGCACACAACGGAAGGAAATAAGCGGAGGGGGGGCAGGAGACGAGATATAATGGGCACATTTTAGTGGGAGGCGGACGTGGAAGGGAGCGGGGCATATGGCAGGTGGTGAGTGGATGATGAGATGGGGAAGGGACCACACAGACTAGAAGAGTGGAGACGGACAAATGTTGGAGGATGAGGAAGGGGCTAAAGGGAGCGAGCCTCATCGCATGGTCAGGTGGAGAACAGATGGAAAGATGATACGACAAGGAAGAGGGCCCCACGTTGATTAAACGCAGAAAGATAGAGGATGTCTGGATTGCCTGTGCGTCATTGATCCGGGCGCTCAAATAGTAGCCGTTGGAGAGATGCGTCCTCGGTTCCAGACCCCCCCCCTCCGCTTAAATGTAGAAAGGCGGGGGGGGTCCGAAATCACCTTGCGCGTCGTTAATCCGGGCGCTCTGATCATGACCGTTCAAAATGTGTGCCCTCGATTCCAGACCCCCCTCCCCCCTCTGCTTAAAGGTAGAAAAGCGGTGGGATCCGGAATCCTATGTCCGTCGTTGATCCGAGTGCGCAAATTTCTGTCGTCCAAACTTGCTTGCCGCTTAATCACATGCGCACTTCACATTCGAACTTAGGGCAAGTGGGTTTTTAATCCGTTCCTTTGCATTCTAACCCACCTTACAACAAATGTCGCTAACATTAGGCTCCATGGGGGATAGAGTCTTCCTTGTGATTCTCTAAGGACTCTTTTTGCAGATTCAGTGCCTCGCTATTGGGTTATGGAGTCATTTATTAAGCTAAAAACAAAAACAATATTTACAAAAACAAAAGAGCTGACTGTGGCTCACAAAAAACATTTTTTTAAGAGATGCCCATTTACTGGGCCACTAAAAACTTCTTCGCCTTCCAGATCCTGCAACTTGTAAGTTTTGTTTGAAAATACTTCAAGGATATTGAAAGGCCCAAACCAGAGGGCATCAAACTTACTGTGCTTGCCCTTTTCCTGCCTGGGTGCATCCCATTTGAGCACCAGATCACCCAACTCGAAATCTTTCTTTCCACTCTTCTTGTCAAAAGTCTGCTTGATATTCTGCTGGTGATTATAGGCCCTGTCCATGACCTATTCTCTGACCTGCTGAACTTCCACAATCTGATGAATCCTTCTGATCATATGGTCAGGCTCCCCTTCTAGGTCCTGGAGGAATTTCGCCACAAACAAAGCGAGCTGAGTAGGAAAAATAGCTTCTGTTCCATAAACAAGTTGGAATTGTGAGATGCCTAGGGACTTCTTGGTTGTCACACGATCAGCCCATAGAGAAAATTTGAGTTTCAATTCCCAGGCCCTTTTATTGTCTTCCAACAATTTCTTAATGAGCTTGATCAGGCTTTTATTGGAAGATTCTGCCAATCCATTTCCTTGAGGATAATAGGGAGTAGAGTGAATCAGTGAAATCTCAAACTGTTCACAGAACTTGACCAGAGGCTCATACTTGAAAGGGGGGGCGTTGTCAGTGACAATTTTGCTAGGACATCCAAATGTGGCTATGATATCTTCCAAGACGATGATAATTACCTTGTGAGAACTGCTCCTGGTGGGGACAGCTTCTATCCATTTGGTGAAATAATCTGTCGTAGTCATAATCCATATATGCTGGCCACTTAAGGGAGGATGAATTTCTCCGATGAAGTCCAATCCCCACTGCTGAAAGGGTGTTGAAACTACTACAGGCTTTAATGGCAGAGATTTGAGCTGCTGCTTTCCTGAGAATTTTTGGCATTTGATACAAGCTCTGATTTCTCTGCAGACATCAGGGAATAAAGTGGGCCAGTAGTATCCAGCCCGAAGGATCTTATAAGCCGTGGCCTTCCAAAAATGATGACCTCCACAGAGACCACTATGGAAATCAAACATAACCTTCTAGGCTTCCTGCGGGTCCAGACACCTTAAAAATACCCCTAGGGGGTCCTTCAAGTACAAGGCTTGGTCAATGAGGTAGTATCTGACTGCTTTAAGCTTTAAAGATCTGACCTTGCTTTTTCCCAAGCCATCAGGGGGCTTTAATGCTTGTTGGATGATAAGGCACTCTGAAAATGCTTGTTTGATGACTCAGCTTGCTCATTGATGAAGTTAATCCCCAAGGCTTTGCAATTGGATTCAGCCAGCAGCTTGGCTAAACCCTGCCCCTTTATCAACTTGGTGGGATTAATCTCTAGATAAAACTCTAGAATCTTGGCAATCCACTTACCTCTTCTTCCATCTATGCCAGGCTGTATAAGAATGTCCTTCACAGAGGCCGAAGGAACATATGCAGTGATCTTTGAGTGCAAGACATAGACACTGAAAGCTTTGAGAGCTTTCACCAATGCATAGGCCTGCTTCTCCATGATCTCGTACCGGAGTTCTTCATCTCTCAACGCCTTGTTGAAGAAGGCAATGGGTTGCTCTCGTCCTTCCCTATTTTTCTGCAACAAACCGCTGCTACTGTATCACAAGAGGCAAAAGAAAAGATCAGGAACTCTTTGGAATAGTCAGGACTGATCAGCACAGGTGCCTCAGTCAATGCCCCTTTTATTTGGTCAAAATATTCCCTGGGTTCAGCGGTCCATTTCACTTCATTTCCCTACTTGAGCATGGTTGTAATGTGCCTCACCAGCTCCGTAAAATTTGAAACGAATCTCCTCAGAAAATTAATCTTCCCCAAAAAGGCCCGAACCTCCTTCTTAGATCTAGGAAGCGACAGGGTTTGAAATGCCTCTACCCTACTAGGATCAATTCTCACTCCCTCTGCTGATACTAAATGGCCTAATAGCTTCCCCTCCTTCATAGAAAACAAATATTTCTTGGGGTTTAAAGATAGGTCGAACCTCCGACACTTCAGGAAAACCTTTTTCAAGTGGCAGCAGTGATCCTTGTCTATCCTGGAGAAGACCGTGATGTCATCTAGGTAGATTACCACAAACTGTTCCTACTCCCCGATGAAAGCTATGTCCATGGCTCGTTGAAATGTTGCTCCTGCATTCATCAATCGGAAAGGAATTTTGGCATAAATGAATGTGCCCCAAGGAGTGGTGAAGATTGTTTTTTCTCTATCCTCAGGCATGACTGATATCTGATTGTAACCAGAGAAGCCATCAATCATGGATATTCTAGATGCACCAGTGACCTTCTTCAATATGTTTCCCATGTTGGTCAGGGGATATTTGTCTTTTCTTGAGCTTCTGTTCAGGTTCCTGAGATCAACACAGAGTCTGATTTATCCACTTTTCTTTCTTACCAGGACCAAATTGGCTACCCACTCAGAATACCTCATGGGGACAATGATTTGGGAATCTAACAACTTCTTCACTTCTTTCTCCATGACAGGTAGCAACATGGGATTTATCTGTCTCAGCTTCTGCCTGACTGGCTTAGCTTCTTCTTTCAGTGGGATCTTGTGCTCAATAACAGATGTGTCATAAGTTTTGAGGTCTTCATAGGCCCATGCAAACACACCGGTGAATTCCTTTAATAACCCATCATATTCCTCCCTCTATTCATCGGTCAGGTTGGTCGACAATTTGACGAACCTAGGCTCATCCTGCGTGCCAATGTTGAATTCGACTATGTGAGAATCTTCACTTGAAACACCACCCTTTATTGCCACATAATTTTTATCAAACAGTATTTCTAAAGGGACCACTCCCCTCGGAATGTTATTGCTAGGCAGTTGAATAATCTGGTGATCAACAATTTTATTCAAGAATACCTCAGAGGGGGGTGACCTTCGGGATCGGGGTCCTGATCAATGTGCAATGCAGAAAACTCATCGACGGACTGAAGAAATTTTTCGATTTCAAGATCGTCCTCGAATACCTTCCAATGCTTTATGTTGTCCGAGATGGATGGCCTGTATCTTACCTCAACGTCACCATCAATATTTGGAGGCAGGGGGATTCTGTACAAACTGGCTGAGACTGCTAGGGAGTCGGCTGCGGTATTCTCTTCCCTTGGGACAAAAACAATGCTGAAAGCAGAGAAGAAATTATCAATCAAGTCCCATACCTCATTTCTGTAGCTTCTAAGCCGAGGATGCTTGGCCTGATAAACATTTTTGACCTGTTGGATGATCAATTCTGCATCTCCAGACACAACCATCTCCTTAATTCCCATTTCTTTTGCAGCCCTCATACCCAGAACAAGAGCTTCATATTCTTCCACATTGTTGCTGATCTCGAATTCCAGCTTGTATGACTGAGATATGGTCTCTTGACAGGGTGATATGAAGACCAATCCGGCACCTGCACCTATACTGGAGGAAGCTCCATCAAAGAACATCTTCCACACAGAGCTGGTAGGAGGAGGTATCTCCCGATTAAGAATGGGCTGATTTCTGGTCTGTAAAGGGACCTCAGGAGTTTCAGTGATCCATAACAAACTAGACCCTAAATCAGTGTCAAGTGCAAATATGGGGTGATTAGTGGGGTTAGCTTCATCACTGACAATATAGGCTAGCTGGGCTTCTCTGTACAACCTCCTGTGTTCCCCTCCAAAAACTGGAATGGTGGCATATGTGAGATCCATCTGTAACGTTCCTCCAAGTCTCTTAATCCAAGACCTTGACAACAGCATGCCAAACTTGGGGGGAACATCAGCTACCACAATGTCCATGACCACACTCTTCATGGGAAGCTGAAACAAAGAAACCACCAGGTCCTTGATGAATCCCAAACATTGCACCCTTCTCGAATCAAAAGAGTACAAATCATGATAGGCCTTGGTCACTTCTAGTCCCATCTCGTCCATGACTATCTTGGGCATAAGGTTATGGGAAGCTCCTAAATCCATGAGGCAATTATGCAACACTTTATCATGTATGTTCAGGGAGGTGAAGAAGGGAGGAGAGGAAGCATCTATGTCTTCTACCATGGGACCTAGGATGACGATTGGCTCCTCATCTTGAAAGTTCACTGAGTCAGAGGGAGGCTGAGGGGACTCAGATTGTAGCAGCTTAGAGAGGGACCTTTTAAAGTCTTCATTTTTAACTAGCTCGGAGATGGGGATGGGAATCCTAATCTTTTGAATTTCATGCTCAAAATTAAAAGAGGAACAAGGCTTAGGAGCTTCCCTTACCTCAATGACAGGTTCTTTGGCTGTTGGCAAAGCATTCTGAGTTCTCTTTTCTTTAGTCATGGTTACTGCATTTTTAATAGGATTATCTGCTATGAGGGGCTAGTCTTGGCTGTCAAAGTCTCCATCTTTCTTTCTTGACCTGAGATTGTATCTGTTAGAAGTATGGTCGGCCCTCTCTCCCTTGCCTAACTCATCGATTTGAACGTTCATTAGGGATTTTTCATAGGCAGACTGAGTCAAATGGGGAAAAGGAGGAGCCTCTTCAACACAATGAATTTTGGGGTCGAACTCGTCTATCTCTTCTCCTTCTTCATGAGTAACCAGGTTGTTTTGGAGGGAGGTTTGAATCCTTTGATCATCTCTGTCTTTTCCCCTTTGTTCTCTTGGGAAGGCCTGTGGTCCATTGTTATTAGGTCTCCTGAAACCTCTATTATCAGCATTTTGGGGATTTCTGTACATGGGTTTCCCTTCTAACTCACACCTTTCCATCCTGGCAGACAGTGATTTTAGTACTCTGGCTATCTCATCTGCCTGATGGGGCATGGGAGAGGAACTGGATGGGGAGGCTTCAGGCCTTTTCTTAGATATGTTTCTATCAGCAACTTTCCTGAGTCGGTCAACAACCAATATGTTAGATTCTACTTCCACGGCTGCATCCTGCATGTGGGCCAGGGTAGTAGCTGTTCTCTCTCTCAACAGTAGGCAGAAATCAGGATCAAAAGCACTAGCATAAGTGATCTTAGCCGAGGCTTCCGAGGGATTTATTTCAGCGGTAATTTTACTATACATTTTATTTAATCTCTTGGAGAAGTCAAAGACAGACTCTCCTTCTTTTCTCTTCAAATATCCAAACTATGTCATAAAATACATGAAATCTTTTTTGTCTCCCCACTGTCTCAAAAAGGCATTATCTAAAGCTTCGATCTCATCAATAGATCCAGGAGGCAGGGCCTTGAACCATTTTCTAGCCTCTCTTTGGAGGCAATGGATAAAATTCCTCATCCATAAGTCTGCATGCATGATGACATTATCATCTGTGAAACCGTAAAAGGCTTCTAGGTGTTCATCTGCAGTTACGTCCCCTTCACCCGTGAACTTGGCTAGTTGCTTAAGGTAACCATCTGTCGGGAGGGCATTGAGGGGCTGAAGTAACACAAGGGGAGCATACCTAGTGGCTATAATAGCCTCCATTCTGGTCATAGGGAGATTAGCACCAACCATAGGAATATTAGGTGGAGGAGACCTTGGAGGAGAAGGAGCTCACGAAGGGGCTCCTGGGAATGGGTCTCGAAGTGGAGTGGGAAACAAGAGAGGGTTTAAGGAGGAGGCTAAGGAGTTCAAGTCAGCAGGCACTCCTTTTTGTGCAGGAGTGGGGAAATCTTCTGTAGTCCTGGGTCTACACCAAGGAAATGCTTCAGAGGAGAGAGGAGTGACAAGGATTGCTCCCTGCAATCCCAGACCAGGAGAGGAAAACTCAGCAGGAACACTCCCAAAATTCAGGAAACGGGAAACCTCTGAAGATGGTTGGCTACGAAAATGAGAATAAGAAAAAGGATTTTTTACGGGAGGAGGTGGGGAAATACCTGGTTCGGCAGCGAAGCTTTCTCCTTGAGAGGGATTTCCTTTTCTGATAATCACCTCCGGATATTCTTCAGGCATGGCCAGAGGCAGTTGTGGATGGGACCGCGTGTGTCTACCACTGGAATCCACAACTAACCCAATAGGTTCATCTCAGTGGAGTCACCAGGTGCACAGTAGAAATATTGATAATTCTGATATCTGATGCACCTTCAGAATCAGTTAATCGTTGTCGTTCAATCCCAGGGAAAAATATTCAACTTCGTTCCCCGGCAATGGCGCCAGAAATTTTAGCGTCGAAAGTCACCCCTGGATTGCAGCAGGAGCAGAGCCCGACACCCATCATCTTAATGTCACGATTTGTTTATAAAGGATGATCAAATGGAAGTAAACTCAGAACAATATCGTCTCAACTCTGAAACTAGGCCAGGTATGCATGAGCAAGTGAGGTCTTAGATAAACTTCAAACAGTGAGTTGTAATAAGGGTGAGCAGGGGGAAGACTAGTATGAGAAGAGTGCGAGGGTTTGTCATAAACATCAGGTTTCTAACATACTGGAGAAGAAAGCGTCCGAACGCAAGATCCTTTTACATTCAAACACAGAAGACCAGAGAATACAATAATGTAACAACAAATCATTTATCATAACATAACTGCAACAATTCATGTGAATCATTCGATCATGAACTCTCTGGTATGAGATGAAAATATAGACGGAGTAAGGAAACTTTTTGTCATAAAACAAGAAATCTCAAATTCAGATGCATAACCAGGAAACTAGAATGGTTATCAAAACTTTACAGTCGGTAGCCTTGCTCTACCATCAATAGATACCAAAATGGTGAAAACGCCTACATATACTCAAAACAACAACAACAACAAACTCGAGACGTTGCATTAAACACATTGCGTCTGCATGGCTTCTGACAATCTGCAGTTGCAGTCTCTGAATGATCGTGCACCTATGGAAGACCCAATCGAACTCCTGACAGTTCCGTGGGTGAATTGACGTGCCTCTAATTCGTCGCCAGTCTTTCCCATTATGGCGGAGGCGATGTCTAACCACCGCCAACTACCTTAATAACTACTTCATTGGGATTGAGGATGGCCCGGCCAACTCGGCACCTTTGGGATGTGGAAGACTCTTCGAGTTTCCACCTGGATTAGCTTAATGGCCTGATGCATAGGCGTGGATGCCAATGCGAAGGATGGGGCGCGTAACGGGGGAGGTGGTGCCAAAACTATGAGGGTGAGATATGAAGTGATGAGGCATGAGAGAACTTACAGGGGAGAGAACATGGCGGAAGGAAATAAGTGGAGGGGGGGCAGGAGACGAGATATAATGGGCACATTTTAGTGGGAGGTGGACGTGGAAGGGAGCGGAGCATATGGGAGGTGGTGAATGGATGATGAGATGGGGAAGGGACCACACAGACCAGAAGAGAGGAGACGGACATATGTCGGAGGATGAGGAAGGGGCTAAAGGGAGTGAGCCTCATCGCACGGTCAGGTGGAGAACAGATGGAAGGATGATACGACAAGGAAGAGGGCCCCACGTTGATTAAATGCAGAAAGACAGAGGATGTTCGGATTACCTGTGCGTCGTTGATCCGGGCGTTCAAATCGCAGCTATTGGAGAGATGCATCCTCGATTATGGACCCCCCCCCCCTCCGCTTAAAGGTAGAAAGGCGGGGGGGGTTCGTAATCACGTTGCACGTCGTTAATCCGAGCGCCCTGATCATGACCGTTGAAAATGTGGGCCCTTGATTCCGGACCCCCCCCCCCTCCGCTTAAAGGTAGAAAAGCGGGGGGGTCCGGAATCATATGTCCGTCGTTGATCCGGGCGCGTGAATTTATGCCGTCCAAACTTGTAAGTGTCATTTGAAAATACTTCAAGGATATTGAAAGGCCCAAACCAAAGGGCATCAAACTTACTGTGCTTGCCCTTTTCCTGCCTGGGTGCATCCCATTTGAGCACCAGATCACCCAGCTCGAAATCTTTCTTTCCACTCTTCTTGTCAAAATCCTACTTGATCTTCTGTTGGTGATTATAGGCCCTCTCCATGACCTGTTCTCTGACCTGCTGAACTTCCACAATCTGATGAATCCTTCTGATCATATGGTCAGGCTCCCCTTCTAGGTCCTGGAGGAATTTCGCCACAGACAAAGTGAGCTGAGTAGGAAAAACAGCTTATGTTTCGTAAACAACTTGGAACGGTGAGACGCCCAGGGACTTCTTGGTTGTCACTCGATCAGCCCATAGAGAAAATTTGAGTTTTGAGTCCCAGGCCCTTTTATTATCTTCCAGCAGTTTCTTAATGAGCTTGATTAGGCTTTTATTGGAAGATTATGCCAGTCCATTTCCTTGAGGATAATAGGGAGTAGAGTGAATCAGTGAAATCTCAAACTATTCACAGAACTTGACCAGAGGCTCAGACTTGAAAGGGGGGGCGTTGTCAGTGACAATTTTCCTAGGACAACCAAATTTGGATATGATATCTTCCAAGAAGCTAATAATTACTTTGTGAGAAGTGCTCGTGGTGGGGACAACTTCTATCAATTTGGTGAAATAATCTGTCGCGGTCAGGATCCATCTGTGCTGGCCACTTGAGGGAGGATGAATTTCTCTGATGAAGTCCAATCCCCACTACTGAAAGGGTGTTGAAACTACTACATGCTTTAATGGTAGAGATTTGAGTTGTTGCTTTCCTGAGAATATTTGGCATTTGATACAAGCTCTGATTTCTCTGCAGACATCAAGGAATAAAGTGGGCCAGTAGTATCAAGCCCGGAGGATCTTATGAGTCGTGGCCTTCCAGAAATAATGACCTCCACAGAGACCGCTATGGAAATCAAACATAACCTTCTTGGCTTCCTGCGGGTCCAGACACCTTGAAAATACGCCTAGGGGGTCCTTCCAATACAAGGCTTGGTCAATGAGGCAGTATCTGACTGCTTTAAGCTTTAAATCTCTGACCTTTCTTTTTCCCAATCCATCAGGGGGCTTTAATTCTTGCAGAAAATACAAGATATCCTTGTACCAAGGGCAAGTTGTTAGTGATAAGGCACTCTGAAAATGCTTGTTGGATGACTCAGCTTGCTCATTGATGAAGTTAATCCCCAAGGCTTTGCAATTGGATTCAGCCAGCAGCTTGGCTAAACCCTGCCCCTTTATCAACTTGGTGGGCTTAATCTCTAGATCAAACTCTAGAATCTTGGCAATCCACCTACCTCTTCTTCCGTCTATGTCAGGCTGTAGAAGAATGTCCTTCACAGAGGCCGAAGGAACATATGCAATGATCTTTGAGTGCAAGACATAGACTCTGAAAGCTTTGAGAGATTTCACCAATGCATAGGCCTGCTTCTCCATGATCTCGTACTAGAGTTCTGCATCTCTCAACGCCTTGCTGAAGAAGGCAATGGGCTGCTCTCATCCTTCCCCATTTTTTGCAACAATACTGTTGCTACTGTATCACAAGAGGCAAAATAAAAGATCCGGAACTCTTTGGAATATTCAGGACTGATCAGCACAGGCGCCTCGGTCAATGCCCCTATTATTTGGTCAAAATATTCCCTAGGTTCAGCGGTCCATTTCACTTCATTTCCCTTCTTGAGCATGGTTTTAATGTGCCTCACCAGCTCCGCAAAATTTGAAACGAATCTCCTCAGAAAATTAATATTCCCCAAAAAGGCCTGAACCTCCTTCTTAGATCTGGGAAGTGACAGGGTTTGAATTGCCTCTACCCTACTAGGATCAATTCTCACTCCCTCTGCTGATACTAAATGGCCTAATAGCTTCCCCTCCTTTCTTGGGGTTTAAAGATAGGATGAACCTCCGACACTTCAGGAAAACCTTTTTCAAGTGGCAGCAATGCTCCTTGTCATCAATCCGAAAGGCATTTTGGCATACATGAATGTACCCCAAGGAGTGGTAAAGGTTGTTTTTTCTCCGTCCTCAGGCATGACTGATATCTGATTGTAACCAGAGAATCCATCAATCATGGATATTCTAGATGCACCAGTGACCTTCTGCAATATGTGTTCCATGTTGGGCAAGGGATAATTGTCTTTTCTTGAGCTTCTGCTCAGGTTCCTGAAATCAACACAGAGTCTGATTTCTCCACTTTTCTTTCTTACCAGGACCAAATTGGCTACCCACTAAGAATACCTCAAGGGGAAAATGATTTGGGCATCTAAAAACTTCTTCACTTCTTTCTCCATGACAGGTAGCAACATGGGATTTATCTGTCTCAGCTTCTGCCTGAATGGCTTAGCTTCTTCTTTCAGTGGGATCTTGTGCTCAATAATAGATGTGTCATAAGTTTTGAGGTCTTCATAGGCCCATGCAAACACATCGGAGAATTCCTTTAATAACCCATCATATTCCTCCCTCTGTTCATGGGTCAGGCTGCTCAACAATTTGACGAACCTAGGCTCATCCTGCATGCCAATGTTGCATTCGACTATGTCAGCATCTTCACTTGAAACACCACCCTTTATTGCCACATCATTTTTATCGAACAGTCTTTCTAAAGGGACCAGTCCCCTCGGAATGTGATTTCTAGGTAGTTGAATAATCTGGTGATCAACAATTTTATTCAAGAATACCTCAGAGGGGGGGTCACCTTCGGGATCAGGGTCCTGATCAATGTGCAATGCAGAAAACTCATCGACGGACTGAAGAAATTTTTTGATTTCAAGATCGTCCTCGAATACCTTCCAATGCTTTATGTTGTCCGGGATGGATGGCCTGTATCTTACCTCAACCTCACCATCAATCTTTGGAGGTAGGGGGATTCTGTGCAAACTGGCTGAGACTGCCAGGGAGTCGGCTGTGGTATTCTCTTCCCTTGGGAAAAAAACAATGTTGAAAGCAGAGAAGAAATTATCAATCAAGTCCCATACCTCGTTTATGTAGCTTCTAAGTCGAGGATGCTTGGCCTGATAAACATTTTTCACCTGTTGGATGATCAATTCTGCATCTCCAAACACAACCATCTCCTTAATTCCCATTTCTTTTGTAGCCCTCATACCCAAAACAAGAGCTTCATATTCTGCCACATTGTTGGTGATCTCGAATTCCAGCTTGTATGACAGAGATATGGTCTCTTGACAGGGCGATATGAAGACCACTCTGGCACCTACACCTATACTGGAGGAAGCTCCATCAAAGAACATCTTCCACACAGAGGTGATTGGAGGAGGTATATCCCGATTAAGAATGGGCTGATTTCTAATCTGTAAAAGGACCTCAGGAGTTTCAGTGATCCGTAACAAACTAGACCCTAAATCAGTGTCAAGTGCAAATATGGGGTGATTAGTGGGGTTAGCTTCATCACTGACAATATAGGCTAGTTGGGCTTCTCTATACAAACTCCTTTGTTCCCCTCCAAAAACTGGAATGGTGGCATATGTGAGATCCATCTGTAACGTTCCTCCAAGTCTCTTAATCCAAGACCTTGACAACAGCATGCCAAACTTGGGGGGAACATCAGCTACCACAATGTCCATGACCACACTCTTCATGGGCAGGTGAAACAAGGAAACCACCAGGTCCTTGATGATTCCCAGACATTGCACCCTTCTCTAATCAAAAGAGTACAAATCATGATAGGCCTTGGTCACTTCTAGTCCCAGCTCTTCCATGACTATCTTGGGCATACTTTTATGGGAAGTGTTAGCACTTGGTAAATTTCCTAGAGGTTGAAAAAGAAGAAATCTACAAAGGTAACCTTAACCAACCGCTTTTAAAGCTGGGATCTAGCCCTTCCATCTTCAGAGAG